>JAOEGS010019911.1:68155-87322 GCA_025447755.1 Corythornis vintsioides
GTTGCAGAGGGACAAGTTTCAGAGTAGGCGCAGAGCCCTGAACGTAAACGCAGAAAAAAACTACAGAAACCTTTTTCTAGATCCTGTCTGATTTTAGATACAAGATTTAAAAAGGAAGCATCAGGAGGTAAAGAACTAGTGATGGTTTTTCCATCATGGGGATAAAAAAAGCAGAAATGCTCAGGTGGTCTTTAAAACATCCAGAGAAGCCTGCTCTAGTTACCTTCTTCAGAGTGAAGTGTGGCTAAAGAGGACTGACCAGACATATAAGATGGGGAATTAATGGTGATTTCTGTTCTAAAACAGAAAATAAATAATTGTAGAGGTCTTGATCTGTTCTTCATGCCCTAAAGTCTTTGAAAATGACTCATGGTGTGGAAAGGACCTACTTCTTAGTTACACAAAAATATGGTATTTTAAGCAAGCTCTACACCTTTTTTTTTTTTTTTGTTCTTCCCTATATTCTTGCCAATTTTTGATTTATTTTGTTTGTTTGTTGTTGGTTTGGGGTTATTTTTTAGTTTCATTTTTGTACATTTCTTCCATGCAATATTTCACCTCAGTAAGACAGGTCCATGAGTCCCCCAAAGAGCCTCATTTTCTGCAAATGCTGAGCACCTTCCCTTCTGGGAGTAAGTCCCTCCTTGGATGTCCCAAGTGTTTCCCTCTGAACTAGCTGAGCTATCTGTGTAATAATACTGGCATTCTGCCTCCATTCCCTGGTGTTTGAAATTCACATGGAAAACTGAATTGCATTCAGTAGTGAAGTGATTACCTCCTAAAGACCCCTCTCTGGCTTCTCTTCTTCCTCAAGGAAAAAAATGTCCACTCTCAGGAGTTCTTGCAGGTGGAAAGTATGGAAACTCTTCCTTTTTTTTTTCCTTCTGTATCAGGTAATTCTTGTTTGTAGCAGCTTTGCAGTGGGTTCTCATGATCTGGAAAAGAATAAAACATGGATATCACTCCTCTGCACTTTACAATTAAGCCCCCATCAGATTCCCCAAATCTAATTGTCCAGGTTTGATACTGATTCTCTGGGTTTTATTTTAATAAAATTAATAATAATAATAATAAAAAGGCTTTCTGATCACTGGCAACACTAAATTGGAATGTGGCTTCCTGACAGCCATGAGATGTTACAGCATCATCACTCTGTTTATATCCAAATGAAGCAAGCTTGCCTGATGTGACTTAAAATAGCTGAACAAGGATTTCTGGCTTCAAAAGGGACTTTCTGTGTTTTCTAATCGTTCCCTGTAGCTTTCTAACACACACTATTATCTTGAAAGCTCATAATAAGGCTGGAATAACTCCTTTGATGACAATTCCCCAAACTTTGTTGGCAATAACTTCTAATCTCAGAACGATTGTTTAGTTATGATATTTCTTTTCATGTTCCATCCAAGCCCTCACTGCTGAAGTCTCCCTCTTTTTGTCAGCATGCTTTGTTCTCTTTATGGTGCCTACTTGACTAGAAGTGATGCTCAGGCCTTTCCATACCAACTGTTGAAGCAAAGACTTCATCCTTTGCTGTGAGCAGGGACTGTGCAACCTCTCTTTAATTATCAGAAATCTGTTGTCCAAAATGTTCATCTTGATTTGATCTCTTTCCTCTCAGCTATCTTCTAAAGAACCACTTGTTTGGGGATATCTTCTGAACTGGGAGTCTGACTAGTTACTGTTGTACAGATTATTACATTTTCTTAGAAGTGCTCCCTTTTGAGTAGCCATGGCATTTTTTTTTTTCTCATTTGAGGAAGACAGAGGAAGATTTTTTTTGCTTTTCAGTTGTTAGGCTTTTTGTGTGCTGAAGGACTTATTTAATCAGACATAAAGAACTCAAGCTGTTTATCTTAAAAAAGGACAATCAAGAGGTGACTCTATTACAGTTTAAATATCTCCACAGGGAGAAATACCAGGTAGTAAAGGGATCTTTAATTTAGTGGAGAAAGACATAACAAGAAACAGAGCCCAGAAGCAAAAAACATATAAATTCAAATTAGAAACAAGACACGAATTCTTAAATATATGGGAAAAAAAAAATTACATAGACTAAAACTCCCAAAGGTCTTGGTGAATGCTCCATCCTCCTCAACTTTACAGGCCATATACAGGTGTTTTTTCTGGAAGGCATGTTTCTTTTCAGACACATTTTGGATTAATCTCAGGAGCAACAGGGAAGATTTCTTGGGTTTATATTCTTCACAAAGCTAGATAATATGTTTTAATAACCCTTTCAGGTCTCAAAAGTTGTGAAATATTTGATCAAGAAGATAATACTGTTGCTATGGATATTAGGAGAAAAACTGACAACAGCAGGATGGGAACTTAGTTGTGAGACAGAGAGCTTGATGTATAAAGGGTCACAGCAAATTTAATTTGTATGTGACACATACACACGCAACCTGTCTTCTCTAACAGAAATATATAGAAACAGGCACACTGAGGAGAAAAAGAATCTCACAAAAGCATATGGGCCATCCTGCTCCCAGATCTCACTCTGGAGATGGAGTGGGTGAAAGAAAAACACAGTGTAGGACATGTATTAATTCATACACTCAGAGAAAAGGCTAGGTTGGAAAGGACCTCCACAGACCATCTGGTCCAACTTCTCCCAGTAAGGGGGCCTAGATGAGCTCATCTACACCCTGTCCAACTGCATCTTGAAAACCTCCAGTGATGAAGACTCTACCACATCCCTGAGCAGGTGGCTCCATTGATTGATTGTTCTTGCTATAAAAAAAAAGAAATATCTTATATCAAGATCAAACCTCTCACTGTGCAACATCTACCCTTTGTCTTCTCCATGGGACTTCTTGGGAATAGAAATCCTCTGTCCTCTTGGTAGCCACCCTTTAAGTACTGGAATATTGTGATGCCAGACATTTCTCAACACCTTCAGGTGTCATCTATCCAGATCTATAGATTTATGAAGGTTGAGCCCTTGCAAGAGACCACAGGTCAGCCCTTCTTCTGCTGGTGAGCTGACACCTGCATGTGAGTTGACACATGGGTATGCCCACATTCTGATCTCTGCTCACACTGCTGCCAAGCTGAATGAAAGCTCTCAGATGCTGCAGATTAGAGCTTAATAAATCAGTCAGAAGCCTTTACCAGAGTGCCTGGGGCCGTGTCAGTGGTGCAGCATAGATGAGAACATGCACACCTTCTGAGAGAGATTCTGAGCTTTCTGATCTTCAGGTCATGGGAAAAAAATGGTACAAAAGGGAAAATAGCTGGACATTTTGCATGGGATGGGGACAGGATTTTAAGGGAAAAAAAAAAGGAAGTTTAATAACCCAAAAGCCATGAACTCCTCCATTCTTCTGACACTGATGGCAACATGTGGAACAAACTGGGAAAAAACTGCAGCTCCATTATGTGCTTCTGGTGAAGAGGCCACATCTCCCATTCAGTTCCACACTGCCAGTTATTGCTTTATTGTGTTCCAGTGTGATGCTTGACTAATGTAACCAACCTTCTCTGTGTTTTCTCACAGATACAAGAGACTCTAATACCTCCTCCTCCATCACATGCCAGCCCTTTCCTTCCTGTTGCATTGCTTTTCCAGTTTTCTTCAATGCCAAAGTTCCGTGTTGGATTGCATTTTCTATAGAGGAATGGATTTTCATTTTGCTTTAAGAGACTCACTCTATCAGTCAATCTCAGCTCCACATGGTAATTTCTCAAGATCGTTTTGAATTTTAATCCTATCCTTTTAAATCTTTTAATTACCTCTTTCTTTCTAATGCCTGAAGTGGTTTTCCTATACCATCTTCTGCATTCCTAGCGAAAATACTGAATATCTACAATCCAGCAACAGTTGCTACTTCATTTTTTTCCCACTAAAATTCCTCAAGATGGTTCTAGCCAGCTGCACAGCCATTTTGCAGTAGTTACAAAGAAATTGCATATTCCCCGTTTTTAAAACTTCCTTGGGATTCTGGGAAAGAAGGGATGTGTTCCTGGCTCCCTACCTAGTCAGATATAGTCTGCTAAAAATGACAGGGAGAAAAGGAAGATGGAAGTTTTGTGCTGAAGATGCTTAAGTGCATGGAGATCCCAGTGATATCAAGCTCTTGAATGAAGTTGCAGTTCTATATACTGAACCTATATATATAAATATATATGCCCCTTTCATTCAAGGTTAAAGAAGAATCAAGAGCATCCCCAGATTTAGGATGCAGTTCTACTTTGCCATAAAATGCAAGGAGGTTTCATGTCTTTGCTTATGAGCTTAGCCTGTGAACAGCTACAAAGGCAGTTAGTCTAGGAGAAATGAGCCAATAAAGGTCTCAGGCTGTCCTTACTCTGTTTTCTTTCCTTTAACAAATGTCACATAATAAAAAGTGCAAATTGACCCTGTTGGAGTAGCTTCCTAAACTGGTCACATGCAACCTCCTATATTCTGTTTTCCCTTGCTCTGCTCTGGCCACCCTGTAGCTCCTTTGCACCCCACAAAGGAAAAAGAAAATCAAATCCTTTAATACACCAGCCACAAACTCACAACAAAACCCTACAGCTCTGAGCCTTTCTTTCCCCCACTTTTAAAATTTTCTTCTTTTTTTGGTTCTTGTCACACCAAACATATCCTGGGAAACGACTGCTACCTCAAGAAACCCTTTTTGCAGATTCATTTCCATTTCCCAGGATGTTTTACTGCTGTTGTCAAACGTTTCATATCTCAAACGATGCTTTGGAACAAAAGCCTCCAGAGTACCCCATCTACAAGTGGAAGCAGCAGCAATGCAGTCATCCATACATAGCCTGATGGATCAAAATATTCCAGAATACAGGGGTTTATTTCAGATATTATTATGAAGACTCATGCAGTTGCACATGCAACAGAAGTGTAACGATGCCCCTGAGTTACACATGCAATTATTATAGTGTAAGCACAGGCAAACATTGCCTAGAGAAAGAGCTGGCTGTGGTTCTAACATGCTCTGCACAGGTATTAACCTAATTTGGAAAGAGAATGGCAGTCGTTATGCAGTAAACTCTCCCAGGACATAGTGAACACATTTTTTCCCTGACTAACTATATGTAGATAGCTCTGAAAAATTGGTCTTGTAGTGCCTGTAGGAATAGATACATTCATCATAAGAGCTCTACCAAAATGCTACATTTAAACTTATCTAAGACTCTGAGCAAGTGGGAGTCTTATTAATGCAATTGTATTTGCAAACACAACCTAGTTACAGAAGAACAGAAGGAATATAGATTACTCATCCCCAGGGAGAGACTAATTTTCTCCAGAGGCTAATGAAGAAGTGATCTACATTCAGAAGATTATTTTTCTAAGTTAGCTGCACTCTAAAAAAAGAAAAACAAAAAACAAAACAAAACCAAAACAGATTAGTATTTAATACCATAATAATTGAGAGGAAAACTGCTTTTTAACGTATCAGACATGTGTCATATATTTTACTACAGATGCATATTGTAATAAAAATTTAATTAATGTCTATTTGTTTGCAGATGTGTTCCTATCATTTATTTTAATGGCATCCATCATGGTAAAACCATATGTTATTCACAGGGACATCATTCATATTTCTATTATGATTCCATTTAAATGTAAAATTATTAAATAATTTGTTATCAGATGCTAAAAATGATTTATTTCCTCTTAATTTATGTGAAATGAAACCTGGTTTTTATTTTTTTAAATGAAACCTGCTCAAGGCCTGATAATCTCTATCTGTTTCAGGCTCTGGATACAATTGATCTAAAGCCTAAAAGGCAAAGAAAATAATTATTTCAATTTTTCCTACCTAATACACAGATAATGCCTCCATCAATACAGATACAACTGCAATAGAAATTCAGAATTATGGCAAAAATCCCTATACAACTTCCTGCCTAGAGATGTTGATCTGAAATGCCTGGCTACAGAGCCTGCCCCATGCTACAGAGTTGTTTATAGACTCCTATAACCATATCAGAAGTTAGCATGTGTAACTGGAAGCTACCTAAGATACACCTTTAAAAATCACAGAATCACAGAATCATGGAATGGTTTGGGTTGGAAGAGACTAATATTAACTATATAGACAATTCTATGCTGATGGTATCAAGGATTTTCAGAATAAAATGTATGACAGGAAGCATTCCTGACATGGCTCAGCATTGAAGTAACACAAATTCAAGGTACTAACAGAGTGCATATGACACAAAAAACTACCTTGCACTATGAGGATGAAGACAATGGTATCCAGGATCTCATTTTTACTTCTAATGTTCTCATTTTTAATCCACTTTTCGCTGGAAGAGATTCTTGCATGATGTGGAGCATATAGCTGAGTGCAGATATCAGCCTGATCAGATATCAGCCTACATGTCCATCTGCCTATGCAGGCACATCTGTCTGTGTGTGCCCTAGTCCTTTCTGGACAAACTGGAGAGACACAGATGTGATATGGAAGGTTTTCTTGCTTTGTACAAAAAGAGTCTTGGAGATCTCGAGCACAAGCTTTCAAATTTAGTCATGTGAATTTATCACCTCTCCAACAGCAAGCCTAGAATAAGTC
The DNA here is from genome assembly GCA_025447755.1 of Corythornis vintsioides. Lineage (NCBI taxonomy): Eukaryota > Metazoa > Chordata > Aves > Coraciiformes > Alcedinidae > Corythornis > Corythornis vintsioides. The sequence goes on from JAOEGS010019911.1 coordinate 74,689, forward strand.
ACCAGTTATTTACAAAAAAAACCCCAAAACAAACAAACAAAAAACAAGCCCACATAGGAAAAGTGTGAAGGAGAAGAAAAGATGAACTCTGCCAGACAAAGCACTGTATGAAATGTGAAAATGCTAGACTCTGTGGCATAATGACAAGCAGGAGGTCCGTAGTGGCTCTGGATTTGTTACAATCTCACTCATCTGAAGAATCTGCTTGAAATTTCCTCCTGGTTTACTTTTGTTTTTTACAGCTTGGATTGTGCTCATTTCTTCCAAAACAAAGGCTAATCCCCCCAGGCAAAGACTTTGCTCAGAGGCAGGAATTTAAACTGGCTGCTTTTTCCTCTGTAACTGTCCTAGACAGAGACAGACATTTATTCCTCCTCACTGTAGTTTAAACCTACCCTGACAAAAAATAGCACTTCTGATTTTCATTTTATTCATTAGTTATTTTGCAAATGATGGTTAAGAAGCAAGGTTTAAAGACAGCAAGACCAGCAAAAAAATTCTTAATGAAACTTTTTTTTTTTTTTTTGCAATTTCTACATATATCAGTATGATTTTTTCTTTTCCTCTCTGTGTTACAGGATCTTTACAAGATTTCTTTCAGAAAAGCCTGAACTTGAAGATTCCTGTGACCATAGCTGACCAGACCTCAATGAATTACTAAGCCTGTGTTCACTCTAATGAAACAATGTGCTGGAGGTTGTAAATCCTATTGGGAGTCTGGGTTTGCCAGTGTGAGTACTACCCTGTGATAATCTTTTTGTAATAGCTTGGAGCTTGGTTCTCTCTTAGTGGCTTATGAAAAAAATCCAGCTCAGACCATTTTGCCAATGTCTGTATGAATTCTTCTTTCATCATGCACTTCTCTACTTGAATGATGTTTTCTCATTTTAGATGATAAACTGAGTGTTCTCCTCTGCTTTTTATTTTTGGGTTTGTTTCCAGTCCAAAATATTTCAAGTGTCTAAAACAGAAGCTGCAAGAAAAATATTTTTAACAGTAGTTTTTTAGTGATGTTAAAACAGATTTCCTCAGGGAGTGGGAGGTTACCCCTTTGATAAAAAGCTGCACAACTTGGGAGTAAATGGGCATACAGGAGCTGGGCCTAACAAGTTAAAAGTAAGGGACAGAAAGAATCAGTTCCAGAAGAAGAGGAGGAAGACATGGAGGAGGCAGCAGCAGGAGGAGGAGGGCGGGAGGTGCTGCAGGCCCAGGGCAGGCCTGACCCCGCAAACTATTTATATGCCAAACTTTTTGAAGGCACAGTAAATGAAAGACAGTCCAATCTAACAGTGAACTGAGCTCACTGTCTTATCCCATGAGCTTTCTCATTTCCTTTTTGTCTCCTGACACCTTGAGGAGCTGAAGGAGTGAGCAGCACGTGGGCTGCTGGCCAAGGCTAGCCCACCACACCAGCTCAGCACCTCAGCCCTAAATACATCCATCCACAGGTCCCATGGCACAGATTCTGGCCCCAAGGTAGTTTATTTGCTGTCAGTTATGAGAACTGGGAGAAATTGAAGCCAAAGAAATTGAAGCTCAAGGAAAAGTCAAAGGACAACTTCCAGTTGACCTAAGAATAAATCCTCAACTGGTCTTTCTACCTACACTTTAAATAAATATTCTGTATATTACTCCAGGGGTTCTGAGAATGATTAATCAGGACTTAATGCTCCGGTGGTGTGGCTGATGTATTTAATCACTAAAGCAGAATAACAAAGTGCAATCAATATTGTAATGGAGTTTTTTTTTTAGTCCTCTAGATATGAGCTATGAGCCAGTTTCGGGGGGTAAAGAAGAGGATGTTCTGCTTCAGTACCTCATTTGCTGTGTTTCTGAACAACATTATTTTTTTTCCAGTATAATGTATATGTCAAAATCAAACTCACAGATCCTCTCAAATTAATGCTGTGAAGAAAAATACTTTGATCAATAATTACTTTTTGGTTTATTGGTTGTTCATGGGATACTATTACTTCTCCAATATATCTGTTTTCCTTCACAAACACATTTCTCCACAGTCTCTGGAGGAACTAGATGAGGAATTCAATGTTTAAAAGAAGATACAGCAGCCCTTAAATCACTGATTTTATTATTAGGAAAATTAAAAGAAATGTCTTCACAGAATTATACTGTTGCACTGTAAATTTCTTCTCTATGAGAACACCATTCCTCAAAAGTAAAAAGACTAAAAAAGTGTTGAAGAGCTCCTGGTTCTCAACCCCTTTTCAGTAGCTGTTGTCAATGATGCAGCTCTGTGTTGTTCTTTGTAGTGCCAATATTGGACAGGCAATTCATCCACCATTTGTCCCCCTCTATCTTTCCAGGTCATTACTGCTAACGAGTTGTCAAAAGACACTGGTGTGCTCTGTACAAACTTCCACCACAAGGGTCATGTGCACTTGACTTCATCTGGATCTCTGGATGCTGCTCAATGTCCAGGTCATCATTAATCATCTCCAGCATGACTAATTCTCTCAAGTACTGGGTATCTCTCTCCATGCTGGTCCATTTGCTTGGGTGACATGTAACACCTTTGAAGGGTTATCTCTCCTTCATGCCTGACAGGAGTCTCCTCCAGAGGCTGAGAGCTTGTGCCACTTTTCCTATTGCTTTGTCGATGCCCCCTTCCTTAGATAGGGATCCCAGCTGCTTGGCTTCTGTCCCCTCTAACTCCCAACTACTGGCCCAGTTATGACAGCAGTGGAGCAGCCAAATGGCAGTGTTATCACTTGGATGATGGATGAATTCCATTTGCATGTCTCACAGCTCACTCAGGAATAGGGATCAAGTGGTTATTGCCTCATTTATGAGTTCTGCCTCTTCCTTCTCCTCTTCTCCTGATGGTCCTGCTTTGGAGTAGAATGTCCCGTCCACTTCTTCCTCCTTCCACTTCATTGCAGGTGTTTCTCCCATTACTAAATGAATTGACTTTCACATCTAATATTTCTCCTTGTGTATAGGGACAACAAATACCAGCATGGTTTGGTTCTCTGGATTGACTACAGTGCCTTGATGTGTCATCAGATCCAGGGACCTTTTCTTTCCCCTGGGGATACTGAACATTGTTGAACAGGGCTCAACAGGCATGGGCCAGGCCCTAGCACATTGCAGTGATTTCTGTCTCTGGAACTGCCAGAATACTTTTCCCAAATATTTTACTAGGTTTTCAGGATTGCAAACTTGTTCAGGGGTGAAGTTCCAAAACACTGGAAGTGGCCACTGATCTAGGTGCTTGCCCACAGTATCCCATACACCTTGCCACCCAACAAACTCAGGGCAGAGCTCTGAGTGATACTCATAAATGTTTAACCATAAACAAGACCTGAAACACATTCAGGAGTCATAGCAATGAGAACATGATGGTTTGAATATCCCAAGGAGATTCAACATTCAGTGTAACTAGCCTGGAGGAGGAGGGTGGAAAGTAGAGGAATAGGGAAAATTGGTCCCCCTTGTCTTCACCATAGATTGACTCTCTGAGAAAGGGTAAAGACTGTAATTATCAATAGTTTCTGAGAGATGGTGCCCAAAGTACAGAGATGACAGCAATACTGAGCACAAATACAAGATTAGTCTCACGACCAGTAATTTTATCATATCATAAACCAGTCTTACACAGTACAGCAAAATGATAACCTTAATCCAGCCCCCCAGAGCTGATAAACAGCACAAGGGAGAGAATATATAGCAAGCAAAGTGTTGCATAACACAACTCTTGAGAACAAGCAGAACAACTCTGAGAGCAAATAAATCAACACTGTGATCAGTGGCTATTAAACTAATCTAATGAATGCATATAAAATAATTGTTTTAACATGCTCTGGTCAGATCTGTCATTATCTCAACCCTTCAAGACCCTTATTAGGTGCCAAAAGAGGACTGACAGGCAGCTAAACACTACACAGATATTCACTCCCCCACACTGGGATGAGGGAAGAGAATCAGAAAATAGGTAAAGCATGTGGGTTGAGATACAAAAAGCCCAACGGGACAGACAAGGAAGGGAAAATTATAGTAATGATAAAAGAATATACATGACAAGTGATGCACAATGCAATTGCTCACCACCAGCTGAGACTGATATCCAGTAAGTCCCCAAGTACTGGGCTGCCACCCCCTGGCCATCTCCCCATGGTTTTATTGTTCAGTGTGATGTGATATGGTCTGGAACATCTCTTTGACCAATTTGGGTCAGTTGTCCTGGCTGTGTCCCCTCCCAGCTTCTTGTGCACTCCCAGACTACTTTTTTTTTTTTTTTTATTTGCTTTTAAGGTATTTGGTGGCCAAATCTGTGCAGAGCACAGTGACACCATGGTGCTGCATCTGAGCTATTTAACCACTGCAGACTTACAGCCACATCCTGTGAAGCACAAACAACATGTGCAGCATGCCCAGCTTGCTGCCCAGCCTGCCATCTCAGAGGTGAAATCAGCAATCTTGAAGACTATCTTTGGTATCTGCACCATAATTTGACCATCCTCAATATGAGAGAAAAGCAATTAATTCACCATACACATAGATGGAAATAAAGAGCCCAGTGAGACAAATATACTTCCATGAAGATAAATATTCTGTAAATAATTGTAGGGATAGCCAAGGATGTGCAGAATTACTGAGGAAATTACAGAATAAATTTCATGAGATCTTTAAGCCCCCACTAAACTGTAATATTAGGTGTAATCCATTTCTGGCTGAGAACAAGATCCCAGCAGCATGGTGGTGACTGAGAAGATCAAAAGAGTTATCAGTGCAAATAACTTCTCAATCAATATCAGAACAAAAATTGTTGTTGTCAGTCTGCTCCATGAAGAACCATTTTCATGCATCAGGGAATAAAACACTTTAATAAGACCCAAATAAATAAAATGGTAGCCTAAACAAATTAGTCTTTCATCTTAAAGGGATGCATTCTAATGAAATTTAAAAGATGGTTATACATTTAGTGGAACTACAAGGTCTAATTGCTTCTAGTTCTTTCGTGTGGATTCTCCAGTGTTTACTGGGATGATTGATCTCAGTATATTGAGGACCTAAGTTTTGGTCTTTTATTGAGTTCAAGAATCTATTATCAGTAATTTTTTTTATATTTGTTACCTTCAAGAGCTGTACCTTTCTGGTGAATTTAGCTGAAATTGAAGAGCAGAGTAAAACATCATTATCATGGACTGACAGACAATATGGGCATAAATATAGATGCTTTCTTTAGAAAGAAGGTGGAAAATATTTCCTTGCAGATCTACTTGCCTCAGTCTGCCTACCCGGAGGGTGAACTCACTAAGTTGAGGAAAGTTTTACAGAAACCAGCTTTTTCTGTATGGAAAATTGTTAAGCTGTTAGCAGTTTTCTGTTAACTGGGGAAAAAAAAAATAAAATAAGGCAGGAAGCTCCCAGAGCTGTAGAAAATGGCAACAGAAAAACTGAAGAAGATTTTCAGCAGAAAGTGGAAAATGTCCTGACGGGCAAAGTGAGGAGAGCAGAGTTTCAAAATCATTTCTGAGGTGTCTTTCTCAGAGATTGAACTGAGCTTGTGCTGTGCTAAGTCTAGACCTGTGGGAGGTAAGAACTAGAACATTTGCCTGCAATGCTTTATTCTATCTGCCTACTTGTGGAAAATTGAACTGGGTATTTCTTTAAATGCTGAAGCAATTGAGATATTGGGAATGGTCTCAGGAGATGCCCAGAGAGAGAAGAATGAGAGCAGCAGGATGCTGCAAACTGGTGCAGTGCTGGTGGCTGCCTCAGGAGCAGTCAGGAAATTGCCAGCCCTTAGGTTTCATGGGAGAAAGGTCCAAAGCTGAGGTTTATGTTTGGGATCTCTGCATGTTACTCTCCATTCATTTCTGAGTTCATTCAATGAGAAAAGACTTGGGTGTGTTTAGTAACTTACTGTCTCTGTGCATTCAACAGGCAACTCTCCCCTGACTGCTGGGCTCTGTGTCCCACATCCATCAGATATGGGCCTCACCAAAAGCTGAAGAGCAATCTGGAGTAAAACAAGTGCCTGAAACAAAATCTGGGAACAACAGGTCTTGGTCTTAAACAACTACCCAAAATTATTATCATAGTTTTTCCTAATAAACCAGCAGTAATAGACACATGGCCTAGGAGATGCTGTTGTGATGCTTTCAAAGGCTGTAAGAAGCCTTTACAACAATTCCTTTAGTTCATGTGTCCCCAAATGGAAGTAGCCACTGGTTCTTGTGATAGACAACCATTGTAATGCTGCATTAAATGGGAATTCTAACAGATTTCTTTCACAGTTTTATTGCATTAAGTACAAAGTGAGCTCCCTCAGGGGGTGCCAGTGGAGGTGCATCTCCTTTGGAAACAAGAAATAAAATTAACAACCTTACTTCTTTGGTTCTTTTTCACATTATTAGTTGATTTCATGGGGTAGAAACAGGTCAAAACCTAAAGGAAAGAGGAAGTTTTGTCTGTCTCCTGCATTTATGAGCTCTTGCATCTCAGGCACAAATAATGCTGTTGATAAAACTGAACTGAATTTGCTCCACTGAAGACCTGCAATGGTCAATATCAGGAGCTTTAAGCAGGTCTGCCTACAAAGTCACTAGGATATTGAGTTCACTATTTACTCTCTTGGAAGGCTGAGCAACAGCTACATGTTTAGGTGTGAACTGGAGTATTTCAGAGATATTTCAATGAAAGACAAAGACATCTGGTTGTCACAAAACTATTTCAGCATGTGGGAGAAGGAAGGATGTGTTATTGAAGGTCAGTGCATCTGTATTTATTCTAGACCTATGATATGACCTCTTGGACAGGAGGCAATCAATGTCTACTGCTTTAGAAATACAAAAAGCAATACACAGATAAAAATAAAAAATTTTAAAATGTAAGTGCATTTTACTTGATAGTCAGCAAATGACAGTTCAAGAAAGGCCATATTGATTATCAGTCAGCCTGTGCTGATAAGAAAATGAAAGTAAGCTATACAAGGATGAAAACTTGTAGCTAGACAGAGAACTGTGTATCTATAAACAAATGGAATGAAGAAAGAAATACTGCAATTAATATAATTCAGAAAGTAGAAAATGGAAAAATGGTAAGAGAAACAAAATACATGGGGAAACATTTGATTAGAACTATAAATTAAGTCTAAGCTGTCCTTACATATACTAGAAACTAAAATAAATCCAAGCAGTGTTGATGAATCCTTAATGAATGACAGTGGTTGAATTGACTGTAACAAGAAAGAAAGATGGGACTATTAGGAAAATAACTAAATAACATAGATAGAAATTAAGGATGACAAAGGACTGCCTGTTCCACAGTGACTACTGTAAACACAGACAGGTCCTAAAAACTTCCCTTAGAAAATGTTAAGAGGGGCATCTGAGAACTCTGCTGAAAAGTGACTGTTTTCAACAAACCCTTTCAAAGGATGAAGAAGTTAGAGCAAAACACTAGAGGGTTCTCAGAGATACTGTGCAACCTTCATTCTCAGATGGAAAACCTAACCTAGCTGGAAAGTCAGGCCTCCTTTGTGCAGGGTTTTGGACCAGAGACTTCCAGAGTCTCCTCTGAATAGAATTATTCCAACACTGTGTGCTAGGCTTGATCTGTTCTTACTCTGCCCTGCTTGTCTACCTACTTCCAAAGCAGAAAAGATATTAGGAGATGGAATGCTGGCCTGAACTAGTGCTGATGTCTGTAGGTGTAGCAAGCTTGAATTGATAAATCTTGGTTTAAAAACTGAGAGTTGCTCAATGGAAATGATTCTTTGATTCAGGACGTTTCTTTCCTGCTTTGCTGAGACTTTGGGAACAAGTTTTGCAATTCTTTGATATATGAGAAGAGTTAGATTCAGTCCCAGTTATATATTTTTTTTTTTTTCTCTTGTGCTTTCTGCTTCTTCCATGCCTTGGTTCCCCTCTAGTAAAGTGTTCACCAGTTGTCTAAAACATTCTCTTTTCTGAGGATGAATTTATAGAAGGATGTGAGATAATGGTAAGAGAATGTTTATACTTCCATTAGAGAAACTGCAGTAAGCAACAAATAGCTAGTCAGACACACTAGTTACCCTCTGTCACAGTCCTTCTCTTAAAAGATGGATAAAATTACTTTTATTTCCTCTCTGCTGTGCTTTGAGATCTACAGATGACTGGAAATACACAGATATTTCAGGGACAGATAGCATTTGTACTTGAAAAGGAGCCAGTTTAGGAATAACTTATAGGACTAGAGTTCAACTGCTACTGTTTTAATGAAAAAGTGCCAGAGAAGCAATGAAGACAGCATTTGATTAATGTATGAACTTCAGTCCAGAACTGTCAGAGCTTTGTATGTTGTCATCATGATGAAAATATAATGGATGGGATCTGGAATGCCATCCATCTTCCGTTCATTGAATATTGAATTTAAATCAAAGGTTTCTGGGGATATTTTTATTTTTTCTCTTACTTATTTTTCAGAAGTAGTCCAGGAAGGACACTTTATATTTCCTCCTTTTAATCTATATTTATATACAAATGGTATTTACGTTCAACATAAGAATCACATACAGAAATCCTTATATTAGTTCTCTGATATTAGAAAGTATGTGCTCACATTATTATTTTTCTCTCTATGGGGCATTTCTATTTTCACAGTCCTTTTAGCCACCTGTTTGTTAATAACTTTTTAATAGCAAAATAAAAATTATTCGGAGTGCCTCACAATTTATTTTTTGTTTTATTTGTTTGGGTTTTTTTAACTGAGTAATAATTAAGCAGCTATTGGGAAGACTTCTTTTATTTGAGATAAGTCTATGCAGTGTGGTGTGGGGTTGTTTTTTTTCTTTAACCAATATTTCAACAGATGAATATAGTTTATTTTTTGATAAATGATGTGCTGTCCAGTATATGCACTGGGTTAAACTTCTGGTGAGGAAAATAGACCTTCCCAGATCACACTCTTATTTGACTAATATGACAGATCTCTCATATGAGGAATGAACTCATTTCACCTATTACCCCAGTTACTGGCTTTGCATCTCAGATAAAGGAGGTGGGAGGGCACTTAATTTTTTAGGTCATTTTTGGGGGGGGGACTCACTGCCAGCCACCTCAGGCATCATGTTCTTGTATTTACTGTCTCTATAGAAAGTTAATTCCTTTTAATGAAATTAAAATACTAGTAAGGGGTAGAAGCAATCAATCCCTCAGTGGTAATTTATTGACTCTCAGGTGTAATGATGGCTTCCTGAAGCTGATCTGCAAGCATCAAAGAGATGCAGTAATTTCTATAACTATAGTCCTTTAAAGTATAAAATAGACCATCAGAGTGGTCAGAAAAATCAACATTTTTTTTTCACATTGCAATGAAGCAGAGGCCTGGTGAGTTAAGTGAAGCTGATGGGTACTATCCAGGTCCAGAGGGGCAATTTTACATATGATTCAGCCTTTTGCCTCTGCTTGACCATGTTCATAACCATATTTGTTCCAGTCTTCCTTGCCACAGAGATATCTCCACGGGCTTGGCAATGTAGTGCCTTTTTCCTGGGCATTTTCACTCTCATTTCCAGATAAAGTGCTATCTCTTCCAATTCCTACTAAGTCACTTCCTCTCAGGCATCTTTATTTCCAGCAATGGAGATGCCGTTTGTCATTGTTTGTGACAGGCATGATATCAATATCACAAGGCCCCAGGGGAAGAAAAGAATAAACACTTGATAAGAGGATGATTTCAGATTAATAGTTGCCTGGTGAAGATTCATGATAAAACATCCCATCAAGACATTACTTGCCCACAGTGCAGAACTACTTTAGCAGCCACGACTGAGTGAAACAGAGCTGAAAGAGGAAGCCTCATTCAAAGGATGCTTATCTCTGCTACCTCTGCTCCAGACACCTTGTGGAAAATTGGATATTCTAGTGGTGCCTTCTTTGGGTGAGGTGAAGACAGACCTTTTGTGAGTTGTGGCTGGTCTTCTCACAGTCCCATAGGTGCATGCTGAGTATATTCATAGATATGACTATATACATACATGAAATATTCATCTATATCTGACTGTATTCAGTGATAAACACATTTTTTACTGACTTTCCGGGCTTCTGTTTGTAGACAGAAACACCAAAATATCACAAATCTCTGTCTGCTTCTGCTGTCAGTTGTGGTTCTCAGTGGCAGCTGCACCAGATATTTCTGCTGAAAACCATCAAACCTTAGTACTTTAGGCAAAGGAAAATGCCTTTAGCAATCAAGAAGAGATTACACTCAGATGATTGTTTCTGCTGGCAAATGACAGTGATTAACTCGATGCCAGTGCTTCTCAACAGTCTGGAAGTACAAACCTCTTTGGGTTCATCTGTGGCTATGAAGCATTCTTCTCAGCAGCAGCTCAGTGTCTTCAAGACTCAGGAAGAGAAGCAATTAGAATTGATAGCTGGGAGTATTGACACTCATTCACTCCCACAAGGAACTGAGATGCTGCCAGAAAGTAAAAGCAGCATCAAATGTTGTAGACAATAATCACAGCCTACACTTGCTCCTCTCTTACATCTGGTCCTTGGGAGAAACTGAGAAGCTGTTGACTGCTCTATCTGATTCCTCAGACTCCCTCTGTACCTTTTGGGCATGACTTAAGATGTGGGATAAAGAGGTAGAGGCAGTGCTGCTGTCATGTTTTCAACCTGATTTGAAAACCAGCCAATCCTGGAGTGCTGTTGTTCCTATTTCTAAAAAAAAAATAAGTTTTGGTTGAATTTCAACAAGAGGACCTAGAGAACCATGCAAGTTCTGTTTGTCTCTTTCCTCTGATGGCACTTGGAGAAAGCCTTTACAGATCAATTATGGACTAAGCAAGAAGCTGACAAAGGGCTTCACTGACTTTAAAATTGCTCAGTTACCTTTGAAATGAAGGAACAGCTGTTCTTTGAGCTGGCATGTCAAGCTTTTATCCTGCTCATTTCCCTGCACTGAGTCTGTCTGGTCTCCTTGGGCCAGGTTCTCATTACAGTTGGACTCCAATGTTCTAAAGAAAGCTGTGACTGCACATCTTTAGCACACACCAGCCACATCAACAGTGTCTGAGATTAAGGAAGATCTTATGTGGTAACAGTTCAGCAAGCACTTAGATCCTCTGACATGCAAAAGATCAAGGAAATGCTTAATTAGGGTTCTAAACTGAAGTGTGTGTGAGTAAAATGTCCCTTTGAGTTCTCAGAAAAAGAATTTTCCCATAGTTATACACTGAATTTCAGAGTTTTGTCCATTTATTTCTAATATGTCTTAAGACAGCTCGATCCTCTTTTTTTTTCTGCTCTGAGAACCACAAGAACTGGAGAAAGCATTTCCCTGAACAGTAACTTGGAAAAAAAACCCCTGATGGTGCTATCACCTTCTCTCATTTGGCTATTATCACAAGGAATTCTGTGCAAATGATACGTTTATATACATTACACAAATGGTTCTGCTAATTCCAGCCACTCAATGTGTCCTACATATGCCCCGTATGGTGTCTGTGGGTGCAGCAGATAAACAGTTGAGCTGCTGCAAATATAGTGTCAGGATCAGCATTTTGCTAAAAAAATTGCTTTTTCAAGGAGTATGAATTAGCCTGTTTATTCCAGCACAGTAGCAAAAGAACTGAAGATTTCACTTGATTTGGAAGGGATCATAAATATTGGTTTGCATCTAATCTAAATGCTACTGGCAAACACGTATTTTGGAGTAAAATTATTTTTTATGGGATGTGAAATTCTGTATGGTTAGATACCAGTCAAAGAAAACGTATCTTAAAAAATATTCTTACAAAATTGTGTTTAAAAAACTGAAATGAATACTAGTGAGATATAAATCGTACTCAATAGCATTTAAAAAAATAAAATAATTTTGTTAGTCTCCATGCTAAACAAGTTTCAAGTAAATGACTTCCTGAAAGAGATGCTATTTATTTATTTATCCTTTATCCACTGAAGCAGTGAATGGGGAATTCAGGAGATCTTAGTTCAGTCCCATCTTAAATTTTCTATGTTATTCTGTATGACTCAGTCTCTTCTAACCTGATTTTTTTTATCAATAAAATTGGGGTGAAATGATTTTTTAATCCAACCCATGTTCTTGGCAAGTACTGCTGGAAGTACTGCAGTCAGGCTGCAGCAAATAGCACTTTTGTTTGGATAGAAAAAACCTCTTTATGAGAAAAATAAAAATCACTTACCTCACTGGATTTTGTCATTACAAGTGCCAAGCAAATGTTATGATTGTGGCAAAATTAAGAATAAAACTTAGTATTTTTTTGATTTATTTTGTAACAGCAACAAGTGAAATCTTGTCTCTTCTCCACTCCCAGCATGGCTCACTTCTCTACTTCTCTGTTTAGACCACAGTCACATTAGCAAAAAAATATATTTTTGTTTTCTAAATGTTTTCTTCACATGATGACACATTTAACATCCAAGATTTTTTTGTTATCTTCTCAAAAAATTGTTCCACTTGAAATATGCCCATAAGAAACTTACCTAAACTGGTGGTTTTATGCTTCAGCTGTCTCAGAAACATTCTTGCTTGATTGTGGAATTACCAAAACTCAACAATTCTCTTTCTAACTCAGAGCTTATGGACCTGACCAAAAGGCTTAAGCCCTTTAGCCAGAGGTTCAAATCCTCTCCCTAGCTTTCCTCCAAATGTCCCT
>JAOEGS010019912.1:0-67579 GCA_025447755.1 Corythornis vintsioides
TCTCTCTCTCTTTCTCTCTCTCTCTCTTTCTCTCTCTCTCTCTTTCTCTCTCTCTCTCTTTCTCTCTCTCTCTCTCTTTCTCTCTCTCTCTCTCTCTGTAGCACTCCTGCCAGCAGGGAACAGAGGCCCAAAGCATTGCTGTATTTCTTACTCCCAGTCCTCGGTGCTGGTGAAGACTTGGACAGTATTGCCATTAAAATCCTGCAGGGTGGTAGTGCCGGCAACTGACGAAGTGTACAGCTGACTAGGGTTAAAAGGGTTAAACTTCATTCCTGTGATGGCCCCTCCAGCTCCCATCTACAAGGAAGGGGATGAACAAAAGAAAAATCCACTGAGTGATGGGGAAGGAGAAAAGTGTGTTCTGTAAGTCTGCATTCACTGCTATGTTCTTAACAGCAACAGTGAAATACACCATGGCCCTTCAAGGAAGGAAAGACAACCATGACTTTTCACCTGATGCTGTCTAGCCAGCTGCCTGCCTAGAGGACAAAACTGCAACTCCTTCAGTCTCCAGGCAATGTACATCCTGGCTGGCTGGCACCACACTATTTACAAAAAGAAGACGACTGGAATTTCTGGAGGATAGGCCTCCTCCTAGTGTACACTTGGGTTAGTTGAGAACGGGGATGAAAGTCATTAAGCTCCTGTTGGAATGGGAAAGATGAATACAGCAAGGAGGGGCCATGCCAGCTACAGAAACTTCTACCTTCATTTCTGACTTTCAATAAAGGAATTTTGTTTCTCCCCACTCAAAGATTTGTCCTCATCTGACGCAGAATAAAAGGTGAACAGAGAAAGATCAAGACCTAAAACACAGGCCCTCTCTGCCTACTTGTTTCTGGCACCCATTCAAGATAACTGTTTTGCCAGTTCTTATGTTGTTTTTCCACTGAGTACGCACCAAGTTCATGATGAACTTAACATGCCTCAGTTCTCCCCGTGCTGTAACAGTCTGGGACTTGGGAACAGACATGGTGTTGCACATCAGTCCTGCCTCACAGCTGGCTACCCTACAACCCAAGACGCTTCCATGCTTCTCCCAACATACCTCAGTTTTGATCTGCAGGAGCTGGTGGTACTCCAGTTTTCCCTCCCACCCATTTCACACACCCAGAGACTTACCCCTTTAATGAAGCAGGTTTTATTAAGTACTTTATAGTCCCAAAGGATGATGTCTCCACCTTTAGAACCAACAGCAACAGTACTAGGGTGAGTTGGATGCCATTCCAGGCATGTCACCCTCCTGTCAAAGGGACTTGATGTTAGGAAGAGGCGGTATGAAGCAAGAGACCACAGAAAGGGCAGCCGCAGACACTGTTAACAGAGAGGAACAGAATTACAAATTTTGCAGGGATGCCTGAGATTTTCTGAATGACAAATGCTAACAATTAGTAACTGCCATCACTGTTAGTACATTCACACAAAATTCTAAGCAGAATGGAGAGAACAAGATACCAAACCTTAAATTACGTCCAAGGAGTTAAGCCTTGTGGACTGAGCTAAGAAAGCAGAACAATTAACAAGGAAGAAGAACATGCCTCCAGACCAGTAAAAGGTACTTATGACTATCTACACCTTTACTGAGTATCTCAAAATGTTACACATCATTCAGAGATAAAATATTATGGTCTCCCATCTAAACTGCCTGAAGGTCAACTATATAGCATAGGAGTGTACAGAACACCTGAAACAGAGAAACTATGAAATGATTGTACTGTTATTCAGCCACCAAATATGTACTGTTTGGATGAGTTTCATGATTTCTGGATACATAAGAGAGAAATCACATGAAGATAAAGCTAGTCCAGGTGCTTCCGACCTATGGACACTACAGAAAAAGTCAATTTTTCCATGAAAAACAGTAAAAACTTGATGGCGCTGTGGACTTGATGGAATATGTCAGTGAACAGGAAAAAACAACACTAAACCTGACATGATTACAAAGCAGACTGGATACAAAAATAGTTATGACCAAAGAGAGCAGCGTGAAAAAGTAGCACTGTTCAGTAACCAGTAATTGGTAGAGTGGGTACATTTAAATGTGATTCAAGGAAGCACAGTACAGAGGATAAAACATAGAGTGACAGGGCTAGGTCAACCAAAAGGGAAAACCATCTCAGCTCTTGCATTTTACAGGATTAAGAAACATAAGGGTGCTCCAGACTTGGAGTCACAATCTGTGTGAGGAACTTCAAACCCCTTTAAAGTTTCCCTGCTTGTGCTGAAGATGTTTTTATGCAAGGAGCTGAGATGTTCAACAGGCCAAGATGGATAAACACCTCACCTGCCTGAGCTGTGCCCGAACGGAGCCTCCCAGCATGTTCTGGTAAATATAATGAACAATGCTGTGCTGCTGCTCCAGATGATGGAAAGGGACTCTGCTGTTTCTCACCATGGACCCACCTCCACTCCAACCTGCCAGAGTGGAGAAGAGTAAAACTTACTGAGAACCAACACCTGTCATGCACATTCACTAACAACACAGGAATTTGCCACTACGCCATGAAAAGCTTCATCCACAAGATAAACCTCTAAATAATTCCTACATGTCTAAGGTGCAGCAGCCTCCACCATTATGGAGCCCAGTGCTTCCCATGGCCTCCCAGAGCTTTGTATAAGCATCATCTTGTTAAACCTTCCTTCTCCTTGCCAAAGATTGATCAAAAAGCTAACAGAAGAGGAGCAAAGCAACGCCACAAGCGATGTTTGGATATACACATTGAATGGTTTATACCCAAAACACAACACAGCTATCCAAAGCCCCAACCACTTGGAAAAAGGCCACGGGAGGTGGCAAGTGCCAGGGTACAGCAAAGGGAAGGTCAGACATGTGACCAGCAGAAATGTTAGCACCTGAAAATTCCCCAAGCGTAGCAACAAGCGTTCCCACTGTTCCTGAAACGCCTGCTCGTGACTGGGAATTTTCAATCGCTTGTGCTCCAGCCTGCACAGTCTGCCTACAGCACTGTGAGGTTTGTTTCTGATAATAGACTTGCTGATGCCTCGCTGCCCGAAAACCTTTCTGTTCAGAGTGAATTTTGCTGAGAGTACAGCGTGCTTCTACATTTTGTTCATGTTCCAAGTTTTTATCTTCAGGGACCTTTACAGAAAAAAACAGATCTGTTCAGTCCCACGTCCACGATCCTGTCATCCCCACAGCCATGGTCTGCAACACCCCAGGGGATCCAGATGTCAAACACATTTCTTAAGAAACAAAAAGTGATCTTTTCATTTAAGGGTATTTATAAAAACAAACAAACAAAAAACCAAACAAACCAGAAGATAGAAAACATAGGGATCCTTCTATATGATTAGAACATAAACAAAATCTTTCTTTAATGCAACAACAGAACCTAGAAACACACAGGTGTAAAACTGAACTTCTTTGTTCACATGCCAACAGATCACCAACACGTCACACCTACTGAAACAGGTATAAACATATTTATATACTAATTCTTTTTTTTTCCATGCAAAATTAGCATCCACAGTTCCTTCTTCAGAGTTGATGGAAACAAAGGTATTTTTTTCCAAAATCTGTTTTATTACGAAGGGTAATTTATTAAGAAACAAACTTTAGGCCTTGTTAGAATCTGCTGGGAGAAACCCTTTTAAAAGGTGTTTCAATTGCAAGAAACTGAACCTGTCCTAAATCGCTCAGGGTCATTTTTTATTAATTATAACACATACAAATAAACTGGAACACAGAATGGAAAAGCTAAAATACAAAGGTCTTAATCCGTTTAAGAAAGGTTTAAGGGAAAATTATTATTAGCCTCATTTTTTTCCAAAGTACTAGCTACATCTGTTTTCCTCTGAATCTTACAGGAACTGCAGATATCTACAAATTTGAAAATTAGCTTTTTAAGTCACAATTAAAAAAAAAAAAATATCTAAATTGAATATAGAAGATGCTTTAACTATCCACAATTGTACACAGAACTCCTTTCAAACATTGTATTTTGCAGCCACATCCACTGTTCACACTTTTAGCTGCTCCAAGATTGGAGTTAGACACCAGACAAATGTACAAATTCATGGAACTCCTGTATCACTGATGGCTAAAAAACACTTCAGTAATTTCTGGATCCTTAAAGCCAAAACTGTACAAAAATAGTGTAATATTTCCACACAAGGCAGTAACTCTAGTGAACTCCTAAATAAATTATGAAATTAAAAGTTTTATGGGAGAAAAAGAAGGCTTAAGGGAGAAAAATTTATTCACAGGAAGAAAAAGGCTGTCCAGGGCAGTAGTGGAGTCACCATACCTAGAGGGATTTAAACCCATGTAGATGTGGTGCTGAAGGACATGGTTCAGTGACCTGGCAATGCTTGATCTTAAGGGTCTTTTCCAACCTAAATGATTCTATGAAAATAGTCCTAACTGCAAGTCACACACAACATTCCTGAAAATGCAAAGCATTAACCTTTCCAGTATCTTAGACTTTAAACAACTCTCATTATAATATCAAAAATCTTTAAGGGATTTTTTTTTTTTACTGACATACTAAAAAAAATGCATGAGAAGTGTTATAAGGAAATTCTGTCAGTCTAATTTGAAGAGAGACGTAGAAAGTATTCCTAGTTATTGTGGCAAAAGTTAGAGTATGAAAGAATCATGCAGGAATGCCAGTTTAAACTGCATGCTATAGGATACCAACCCTCAAATGAGCTGTGACAGCATCTTCAGTGAGCAAGCTTCTACCTAGGGGTATGGAGTCTCAAAAATGAAACACACACGCATGTGCACACACACGCAGGGTAACTGGAGGAGATATTATGCCAATGCATGTCTGTGTATCACTTCAATATATAACCCCATCTGGACATTCATGTCTGAACACGCTTCTTCACATTCTCCCTCTTCAACTAGTGGATGCCTCTCATGTAAGGTAAATCTGGTTGGGAGGAACAGTAAGGATCTAAGGAAATGTTACCCATTTTCTCCGGAGGTCTGGATGTTTTTCTCACAAAAAACCGCTTTGCTTGTGGCTCACTCCCTAATTCCTCGTAGTCCAGCTTCCTCTTCCCAGATGATTTTGCCTCTTCAGTCCAAGGCTCACGTGCCTTCTCATGCTTTTTGTCTTTTGGCTGGTTCACCAGAGACATTCTGTCCCACCACTAAAAGCAAACAGAGCTTGGAAGGTAAGACTGTCAAAAACTTTTAACTAGAGGACATGACAAAACTGGAACAAAACATATCCCAGTGGTCTGAAAGTAGTGATTATATACCTGCCCCCTCTTTCATAAGCATAACACTAGCTTTTTGTTGTGCTCTGCTGGTGAGGGAAACAGGTTCAATAAACTCTTCTTTGTTCACATCTGAAAAGGAACATACTCTAAAGCATTAGAATACGTTTTGACAGATGTGCTTCTACCAAACATTAAAGCTTAAAACCCACAGATCTGCATAAAGTACATTTGTGAAACCACATAATACCCTGTTTCCCTAGTAGTTCATAATGAGGTCTTCAGATTCAGCTAAGAAAAAGGTCCGAGTTTTTGCAATGGTGACCAGGTCCGACTGCTCTTCCACGAAACATGCTCAGAAGTTACTTCCTATTTCACAGCCACTCCTCCTCACAACCACCAGTATTTGGACTGGGTTCCTCCACTGTCTGGCAATCGCACTGAAACTGCTCTCCCAACACAGCAACTCGTGTTTCGTCTCATGACAGACCAAAAGGCCACCCAGCACCTGAGGAAAGGCGCTGACCTCCCACGGCGAGCCCTGTAGCTGGCAGGCAGGGAGTGCATCACACGGCGCCTGCAGCTGCAGCTCCCCTCAGAAGATCCTCCACGCAGAGCCTCGTACGGGCTGATCTCGTGTTAGCGCTAAAGTTATTTATAATTCGTGAATGGCTGTCGCGGTTATATGCCCCCGTTAAATATAGCTCGCCAAGCACCGCTCCACCTTCCCCACATAGCGCACACCCCGCGCCTCCGGGCCTCGCACGGCCCCTCGGGGCCGCCCCTCAGGGCCGCGGCCCGCCGGGCCTCAGGCTCGGCCCCAGGCTCAGCCTCGGCCCGACTGCTCCACGGCCTGGGCGGGAGGGGCCGCCCCGCTCTCACCTGCGCTCCGGCGGCCTCCTCTCCCTCAGCGTGGCCGGGAACGGCGGGCGGCAGCCGGCCCCTCCCCCGCGGTTTCATAACCGGGGCGGGAAGCCGGGGCAGTGGCTCCCGGCGCGGCCCCGCGGGAAAGGCTACCCCTCCCGCTGCCCGTCCCCGGGGAACGCCACCAAGCCCGTCGGCCCTTCGCGGCCTCGGCAGTGAAAGGCCGGGGAGGGTCCGTGGTGCCTGCCCCGGGCGCTGTCTCCCGTAAGCAGTCCTCGCCTCCCACCGGCCTGCTGGCCGTCCCCGCCGCGGCAGCGATCAGCATAAGCAGCACCCCCGGCTCCACCAGTGCAGGAGGGCACCGGGGCGGGTACATGTGGTGTGTCTGCGAGTCTCTCGCTGCACCCGTGGCCTGGCCCGGAACACAGTCATAGTCTGCGAGATGTCCTTTGGCAGCTTCGTGGTGTCGTTTTGGTGCAAGACTTCTGATCTTACATACTTTTACAAGTTTCTACAGCACGAAATAGGCATTTTGAAGCTGCTTTGTAAGGGCACAAAATACATCAACCGAACAGCAACCCAAATAAAAATGCTGCAAAACACAACTTCCCCAAGAAGATGCATCTGGCATTGGAACTCAACAGAGAAAAAAAAATAAAATAAGTACTTTAAAGGCAGATGGTCACCATCAGACCTTAGCTGGTGAAGCAGACAAAAATGAGGAAGAAAGAGCCTTACCAACACAGCTGGAGGTACCATCTCTTCCACAGTCACCTGAAAGGCAGCTATCTGCTGTCCACATTGCATGGGGAACCTTACCTCAGGTCTATCTTGAGGCCCTCCAGTAACTATGCTGAGTAATTAAGGTCTGGTCATCCACACAGATGGCTATGAACACGGGTCTCCAAACAGCTGTCGTAACCAGTCCTTGAATTGTGGGGTTTTAGGGTTTTGGGTTGGGTGTTGGGAGATTTTTTTTGCACTATAACTGTAATTACCTCTGCATTTTGTTCACATATTAGAAAATGCATGTAAAAACTACTAAGAAAAACAACAAAGCCACAGGCTATGCATTTCTACTGATCTGTGACCGTATTGTATTAGCTGCTGCCATCAGTATCAGGATGACACACAAAAATATTAATCTTAACAACTTTTTATATGCTTTAAAAGGGACACATTTGAAAATTTTCAGTTACAAATGAAAAAATGGGCCCAGATACCAACCTTCTTAAAGTAGATTGAAAGACTTGTGTTGATCTCAATGTTCTATATATTAATGCCAAATAAAACTCTGACACTGTTATCCCAGTTATCTCCACCAAGGAAGTGCACTTCCTATCCCTGCTCCATTTGTCCCGCAACAGTAACATCCCCACGCAGAGCACACACAGAGTAACCCAGAGGATTCCCTCTTGGAGCTATCACAGTTAACATTTTTTAGAGCAGGATGGAATACATTACTTCAGTTGGAAGGGACCTACAATGATTGTCAACTCCAACTGCCTAACCAGTTTAGGGCTGACCAAAAGTTAAAGCTTGTCCAAATGCTTCTTACAGACTGACAGGCCTGGGGCATCAACCACCTCTCTAGGAAGCCTGTTCCAGTGTTTGACCACCTTCAGTAAAGAAATGTTTCCTCAGGCACAGCTTTGAACTGTTCCCACACATGCCATCACTGAACACCACAGAAAAGGGCCCAGCACCTCCTTCTCCACTTACCCTCTGCAGGAAGTTGTAAAGAGCAATGGGGTTGCCCCTCGGTCTTCTCCAAACTAGACAAGTCCTAATTCTGGACACATTCAAGGACCTTCACATCCTTCTTAAATTGTGGGGCCCAGAACTGCACACAGTGCTCCAGGTAAGGCCACACCAGTGCATTTAGCTCTATTTAAGAGCATGCTAAATACAGTTATTTTATCAATTATGAACACCAAGTTTGCCTTCTCTCTAGAAAATCACCAGCTATTTTTGTAATTATTATTCACTAAGGACAAGACTAGCAGATAGTACACAAATGACACAAGAGAACAAATGCCACTGGCCTGGGGTGCCACAGCTTGGTGTCTGCATGGCACGCTGAGCAAGCCAAAGACTAATTTGAAAATTGCATCTCACACTCTTCAAACTAAAGCATGCAGCAAAGGCAGAGGAATACAATTACACATGGGCAGGATATTAAACTTAGTTTTATGATGCCTTTTGTCTCATGTATAATTATGTTGAGGCTCTGCCTCAGTAGCAGAGCACAGCTCTCTACTGCAGAATAAAGCTGTCTGTCAGCAGGTCTGGTAAAGCTATATTGGTACTTGTAATACCATTAGGTATTCCAACTCCTTGTTGCCAGGATCTCTGTCCAAAGAGTGAATATTTTTGGCTACTTCAGTCTGACTACTGATGTAAAGAGTACTATTACAGCAACTAAAGTCTATGTGCGTACGAATGCAAGCAAGCCTATATTCCACTAAAAACCAGGAAAGAATATATAATCCTAAAGAGATGAAAGAGTAAATATCATGCTATCTGGCCTCCCTCCATCCCATGACCATTACTAAGCTGCCCCGCACCAGGAAAATGAACAGAAATATCACCATTGTAATGACCTGGTTTAACTAAGCATCCCATTTTCCCACGGAAATTCCAGCCTCGGAGGAAAGGATTGCAGCAGACATGCTCTGTAGTACCCTCACCTTACAACCAGCATCAGGGGCAGACAGGTCCTAAATGGAAAGCATCTGTCTTCAATGCTCAGCATGTAAAGTGTCAGCATCAATATCAGCATGAAAATATACTGAAAGAAACTGCTGGATATAGAATATTAATGTACGACAGATGCTTGCCTTTTCTGGACTATCATTAATGGATGATAAGTTGATAATATAATTAAAATCACAGACTTGAATTTAATTAAGGAGTATCTATGACAGATTTGGGCTTGGTTTCGTTTCAGTAAAATACAGAGTTGGTGCTTATACTCTCTTACTTTAAGGGTAAGCTTCTTGCATCACTTTTTCAAAGGTTGCTCATGGTCGTGCCACACCCAGTGACTTATCATATGTGCCCACCTTCCAGGGACCCCACAGTGGTAAGAAATGAGCAAAGGATTTGCTGTCAAACAATTTAAGTGCAATGGTTTCTAATGCCCATTTTCCAACACAGCAATTCATCATATCTGAAGGGCACCAGTACAGTTTTTCTGGCTCTTATGAAACCTGGAGCAGTTGTAAAGAGAAAACACTGCAGTACTGCTCCAGAGAAGTGGGAACAGTCTTATGGCAAGTTCTTTCCTCTCTTCCTCCTGCAAGGCTCTCAATCTTTCCTTTCTTCACTGATGGAAGAAACATTACTGCAAATCCAGAGCTGGTCCTTTGAGTTGTGTCCCAGGCCACATGGAGGCAGTTGAGAGAAGATGGGCCAGCAAGGCCTCCTAGCATTCCTCCTGCAAAGTCTGACCCAGCGTCATGGGGAATAGCACTGGAGGCCAGTGGCTGGCTTCCACTGAGAGGGTTTAAAGATGAGGTCTGGATTATTCAGAGGAAAGGGACCAGAGTTAGTGGGATTGGGCTGAAAAAGAAAGAAGGGTAGCAAACTGATCTGAAGGTGAAGCTGCTCTCCAAGTCCAGTGAGAGTGACCTATGCCACACGCAAAAGCGAGGGCACAGCTCCTTGCTCGGGTGGGTGTGGGTCTTGGGAAACTGTCAGTGCCTCCTGCTCCAGCACACCAGCCTTGCTCCAGGCCCTACTAACTAAAAACTAACTAAAGCCTCAAATCCAGCGGGCAACACAAGGAAGAGCCTAACTCCTCATGGTTGGGCCGCGCGTCGGCCGGGCTAGGCAGCTCCTCACAGGGCCGCCGCCCTCTCCTTCTTGGCGCCTGCCATGGCGGGGGGGCCTGGGCCGGGCAGCTTCCCCCAGGGAGATAACAGCCCCCAGCCCTCTCCTCGCTTCTTACTGCTTAGAAGTGACGTCCCACGGCTCAGGACCGACCCCAGGCCCTCCCCTTGAAGGGAGAACCGCGTCGGAAACCGGCGCTGCCCCCAATCCCATCCGGCTGCGCAGAGCTCGCTCTCAACGGCGGCGGCCGCCCGTTAATTGGATCAAGAACCCAGCGGGGGGAGACGAGAGGCTCTGCGAAGCTGCCCCGCCGCCACCAGAGTGCTCCGAACGTACGGACCAGGTTCGCCCCGCCTCCAGCAGCTCCCGGCGGGGCGGGAACCCCAGTGTCCCACCGCTAAAATAGGGGGAGCGCCCAGACCACCCCTAGCCCAGGTGGCCGACCGCTGAGCGCGCTGCTGTGTTGTGCCGCCTGCGAGGTAAGCAGCGTGCTGCTGGGGCTGCGGGCTCCCTTCTCCCCGGCGGGCGCCCCGCTGCTGCCGGGACGCCTTTCGGACCCGTTCCCTGGGGGGTGCCGAAGGTCCTGGCGGCGCCTCCTCACGGTGGACAGCACGGCTTGGGAGGCGTTGGCAGCTGAGAGGGAAAAGTTTCCTCATGGAAAGGGGGTGGGTGGGGGAGGCGGTGACCGGCCGGGCGCTGCCTGTGAGCAGAAGGGGATCGGGAGGTGGCTCAGCGCGGCTCGGCGAGGAGCGGAGCGGAACGGAACGATCCGGTAGGCGCGCGGGAGCAGTAGGGCAGGGAGGGGCGGCTGGTCAGCGGTCCTCGGCAGGTTGTTCGTGGGGGGCTGGGGAAAGTTCCCGGGAGAGCTCCGGTTCCTCCGCATGCGTTGCAGCCCGGCCGCCAGTCTGACCTTCACCAGCCGCCCCTCCGCCGGCCTCCCTGGTGCTGTCCCGCCTCTGTCGCCCCGTCGTTGGGGGCTGCGGAGGTCGCGACCTTTTCCCTCCGCCCCGGCCCTTCCCTCCCGAGCCAGCGCCCCTGCTCCGCGGCGGGGACAGGGGCCCCTTTGTGCCGGATCTGTGCTGAGCCGCTTCCCACTCTGAAACCGGAGCTGCGGGCGCTGGCAGCGCTGTGGCGGAGGGGGGTGAAACAACTTCCCAGGACCCTCTGGGGGAAGGGGCCTCGCAAGGGCTTCGGGAGGGGGTCTCAAGGTGGCTCCATGTTGTCTATAAATCGGGCTCCTGACGGCCAGAGTAGTACGGCAAACTGGACAGTTCTGGCCTTGCTTGTCCTTCCTTCTTGTTGCCGACAGCAGCCTTAAGTGTTGGGGAGGGAGGCCAGGCCCTGAGCAGGTTAGGGGGTGCTGCCTGCAGCCGTTGTTGCCCGACCTCTGTCAGACTGCTGGGGTTACCGTGTCCTTTCCAGCCCAGGGCAGGAAAAAGCTGATAAACATGAAGGGTATTAGTGGGTCCAAACATGCAGTGCTTGAGAAGACGGTCTGTGATCTGTCACTGCTTGTGGAAGGAGGAATCCGTGATCTCTGCAAACCTATTGATAAATGAAGCTAGTATGGCCCAAATGCATTAACCTGTTCCACCACTTTCTGTGCCAACTATGTGTTATTTGCTTGTTTCAGTTCTTTAGCCTTGCAGAAGGTGCAGAGCTTGGTGGTGGGGAGAAGGCAAACTGACCACCTCTAAACACTTGCTTCTAGCCCTAGGACATAGTCTGGCCTTTGTTCACTAACCTTGCTGAAGCAGTGCTCCCTACCTTCCTAAATGAAAGATGAGCCTCAAGACAACATTCAAATCAACTGCTGGGCAGATTTGCACACCAGAATTTCTGATACAATGGTAATTGATTACAGTACAGAACCATAGCAGAGATTCCCATTCCACCCTGGAATTTAAATATCCCCCAGAAGTCACTAAGCTGTAACTTACAATGACTCGAGTTATTCTGTGTGTAATGGGAGGAGAATGCACAACTGCAGTGTGTGGGCTAAAATGACAGTCCAGATACTCCTTGCTCCAGGTATGAGCTGCTCTGGGTGGAGTCATAGTGGAGCTTCTCCCCATGCATTGCATAACCAGGGCACATTCTTTCAGGCAAGGATTCACCTTTCTGTGAAATGCACAATGTGCACTGTGTGAGAGAGTTTGTTCTACTTTGACAGTGTTTTCTGTTATTAATGGTATTTCACTAGCAGTTCCATAAAATCATTACTAGATTGTCCTTTCAGTTGCAGCTTGGGAGAGAATGAATGTGTGATCTGGATCAGCTGCTTGCTCTCTCCACTGTTCTGTGCCTACTGCACATTTGGTATTGCTTTATTGGCTTTTTTTTTTCCTTCTGACCTATGAATTTGAGTTTGGCTGGCTTGCCTGCACTTGTTCAAGTGAAGACTGTCTTCTCAAGCTGTAAAAAGCAGTAACTTGCATGTGTCAGCTTTGTATAGGCCTGAGAAGAACTGCCCACCTGGAACTTCATTATCAAATGTCATTGAGTGAATAAGAGTTGTGTGTGACTGGACTGTGCCAAAATGCTGCAGGTCCTTGGCAAACTGTGTAACCAAGTCATAAAAGCTTGAAAAATCTTATGGACCTAAGTTCATTTCTTCAGAGGACAATGGTGCTTTTAGTCATTTTAGGTTATTGTGAATTATGCAGGAGCTAGCCTGAATCTTCTGGGCTTTCCATTGATGAGCTTGGGTTTCCAAAAAATATAGAGATATATGCATATATATACACACACATATCTATTAAAATCAACAATGCAGTCAGGTGTATTTGTAGTGTAGCTGCTTTTCTTAGGAGATGTAAAAATGTGCCAACACATTATTCACCACACCAGAGACAAAGTGAGCTTTCTCTTAGGAACTCGGAGGATAGCAGTGAGCATGGCAAATACTGTATATTCTTTATTGTGGCCATTTTTAGGGCTGGAGATTGTTTAACAATTGTTAAACAAATTTGGTCTGTGTCATGGCTGGCATCCAGGGATTGATGGGGACCTCAAAAGCTAAAAGTATCTGCCTGTAGTCTGAGTGGAAAAAGCTATGCTCTTGATCAGAGAGCATTAAAAACGGCATCTATTTTTGCCATCAGCTGATCAGTGATGTGTGAATTTGGGCTGCTCCTGAGAGTTCATGGGGAAATGCCTAAACAATAGGAGAGCTGTTTAAGCACTTTTAGGGACTTTTTATCTTTTTGAAACAGACATTCTGATCAAGCAAGCTATTTTATCAGTAGTTACTTAGTATGATGGGTATAGAGGATACTGTATGAAAGGTAGCTGTGGCAGATAGATTAAAAAAGAAAGCAAGCTTTAATATCTTAGTTGAAGGCATTAATGGGTGGGACAGAAAACAGTGACTACTGTATCTAAGTTTTCATGAAGAATTTAGAATTTTGTTCTTTGAGTTATAATGGAAGAACTTTGCATCCTTGGAGTAGTTAGGCTGTTAAGTGGTGGCTAGTACCTTGTGGAATGGTGACCACTGTAATTTAACATCCAAAACCACCCTGACTGGGCACAAGTTTTTCTAGCAGCACAGTGTAATATAAAGAGCCTGGTGTATCCTCTGCTGTCATCATCCAGCTTTCTTTCAGTGAGTGGTACATTAGTTCCATGTTTCTTCAAGCTGAAAGGTGGGGTGAAGCTGGGCACTGCTATAAGGCAATATGTGTGACTGGCATCCTAATATTTTAGCCTTCAGTGGTTTCTCCTTGCTGTGAATGGCTCGATAGGAAAGAGCCTTTCAGACTTGTGATAGTCTGAATTTGTGTGTTAAATCTAGTGGTTGTCACTGGGCATTGTAATTTGTTGAAGAGGCATGTGAGAGATCTCCATGGTACCGGTGGCCTGGATCCAGAGGCATTAGGCTTTTGTGGGATTTTATGCTGTTCTAGTAGGTGACTATGACAGGACCCTGGTTTTTTTGTGACCTGTCTTAAGTTTCTCCAGGCTAGATGAGTTAGAATTGCTGCAGGAAACCCACAACTAATGGTGTTATAGAATCACAAAGATCATTTCCAACCTAAACAATTTTAAGATCATTGAGTCCAACAGTCCTGTCTGTGCTATGAGATTGCCTAAGCTGGGTCTCTTTGCAAGAAGTTAGGGTATTTGCCTCCTGGGCTGTTGGGGACATAGTAAGTCTTTTCAGTTGCCTATAGGCAATTATCTGTTGGCAGTAACTTTCTCCTCTCCCTCAATATTCCTGCTGCTGAGCTCCTTGTATCAGCTGCAGCACTGCTATGCTGAGCCCTGAAGTAGGCTTGCTCTGACAAGGACAAGAAGCTTTCATGGAGGATTGGGAGAAGATGCAGTACATTTCACTTCTTGAATGATTCTAGGTATTTATTGTTGCTGCTTGATGTACTAGGACTGCTGACATGTGGCCACCTGTGCAAAAGCTTCCTGTAGACTCCAGCAGCCTTCTACCCCAATGCAAGCAAAAAAAATAAACCAAAACACCTTAGGATTTAAGCTGTGAGATAGGAGCTGCTTCAGGAAGCCGTTATGGGGGAAATAAAGGCCACTGGATTACTTTATCCATGCTTTCTGTTTTTAAAAAGCCTCCCAGTATTCTTTCCTCACAAGTCAGGTTACATCCTGAGGCTCAAAAAGTGAGGTAGTTGCTTTGGGCAATGGGCTGAGAAAGCAAATGACATTCCAGTGGTGATGAACAATTAAAAGCTGTTCTGCAATGTGTGCTCCTTGGGCTGACTGTTCAGTTTCTGTTCTTCTGGAGTCTAGTGGATAACACCTGGGATATGAAGTAATTAATATTAATAAACCTGTTCTTCAGCTTGAGGTACAAACATTTATTTGAAGAGACACTACTGATACCAAAGAGCAGATTCTGTGTAGATAAGATGAAGGCAAACAAAAGCTGCTCTGTGACAGACAGAACTTCAGAGGAATGTGTTAAGTATGAATCTCCATGGTGCAGGCCAGTTCCTAATGACTGCCCTACTTCAACCTTGTTGTTATCAGTGTGTAGCTCTGGGAAATCTGTCAGGAAGACTTCAGAGTATCTTTAGGAATGGAGTTACCTACAAAGTGACTGAATTTGCCAATCTCTGACTCAGATGGCACAAAGAAAATCTAAGTTACTGAATGTTCTCTCCAGTCCATAGAGCACATTTCATGTGCCAGGAGCCTTAAAAGACTGGAAAATGAGACATTGTAAAAGCTGGCCTATAGCACTGTGGTACTGTCTGCCTTAGGGTTGCAGTTTTTCTTTATGTTGTTTAGATTTTCCTGTGGGGAAGCAATCAAGTAAATGTACCTCTGGTGACAAAATGTGAACAAGGAGCCTGGACATCAAAGTGAAGGAGCTGACTACAATGGGAAACAGAAGCAGTGGGTGTAATGTTTTTACCTTGGTTTTCTTCTTTACCATAAGAGATGTCCTAGCATCTTCTACATCTTACCTTATACAGTTCTCACTTCAAGAAGTTGGTTGTACTCCCTTCTACAGCCTGTTTGGACCTTGAAACTGTGCAGGGAACTGGATGAAATTCAGAAACACCTTGATGGTGTTTCTTTCAAGTCATTGGCTGTGCTATATGAATATTTGTAAGGAAAGTATTAACATACTAAACAATTTTAGTAAATCAGCTTTTACCAAGTAAAACTGGAATCTGTTTGGTGCAGCCAGAGATAAAGAAATGCAGTTTGAATTCATTGGCCGTATGATTGCCACACCCTTGGTCCAAATGACAAAATACTTGCCAAATCTGTATCTCCTGTTCCTTCTTCCTGAAAAGACAACTGTTGGTAAAGTGAAGGCTGAAGTAGCAGAACTGCAGCTGGATTAAAAAAACCCACTTCCAAATAGGAGAAAGGGATAGAGAAGGCTGACTGGAGACATCTGACTCCTATGCAGGCTAGTGAAGCAAGAAACCAGCAGAAGCTCAGTGTTAGAAGAGCTAACTGGCTTGTGGCTCCTTGGAAGGTTGTCTGATTGCATTGATTGCAGTCTGCTTCCTTAAGACTATTTAATGCATTCAGGTAAACTTGATCCCTGCTGGGCAGGTTGCAGGGTGATTCAATCACAGAAGGGGAATATTACATTGAGAGGGACTTCCAGGAATTTTCTTACACCCTTTCTCACCAACTCACAGGAAGCTGATCCATTCCCCACCTTCCATTATTTCTCTCTGCTCAGGGTTGGATGAGGCTGGGACATTTTGTTCTGTTTGGATAACTGTTGTTCATTTAAAGATCTGCACAAAACTAACTGCTTTACTCCAGGTCTGGTTGGAAGTGGGGGGACTGGCTCAGCCTGCTACTGCAGGAAGTTTCCTTTACTGATGTATAGGTAACTTTATTACAGGGTGGGCTATTGATCTTGTTTTGCCAGTTGCTGAGTACAAAACATTTGTGACCAAGTAAAATGTAAATTAAATCCTTGAAAGCTGTCTTCAATCAGTGCAGATTGAGACTGCTGAGGAGGGGTATAACAGTTTTGGCTGGAGCTTTAAACACTTATTATCAGTGATTTAGGAAGAAATAGCTTCCAGTTGTTTAGGGCATTTTCTGATTAAAAGGGAAGTGCTGGTTGTATGTATTTGCTGGCAAGCTTGGTGCTTATTTGCACAGATTGATGTAGCAGGGTGGGAAGCACCCAGTATGGAATCAAGTGAAGAGGCTCAGGGAGTGGACAACAGATTACAGGTTCTCTGCATTTGCATAGGTTTAAACCTTGCTCTGAGAAGGATAAGACAGGGAGTGTGAGAACAGGGAACTGGGCATACTGACTAATGTGTACAACAGGGTATTCACAGGGCTAAGAAAGCAGGCTACTGTAATGCTGTTCTTGGATGTGTGTCTTTTTTAAAGTTATCTGCTCCTATTTGTAGTTGCCTGTTAAATACAGAAACAGCATACAAATCAAGATTCTTCCAGGAATTATCTTCAATATCCCAAATCAAATGGGTCTGTTGCTCTGTTAGAGTATGGTACTCTGTGGTCCAGCACTGATTTCCTTCTTCCTTTAACTCTGTGGATATTTGAAATTATAATAACATTTTTCATAGGAACAACTGGAGAGCTACCCAGACCTTGATAGTCAAATATATTCCTTCATTCACATTGTCTCATTGTGCTAAACAGGATAGATCTGTGTTCCTATAATACTAAAGTTCTGCTATGTCATATAGGAAAAGAAAGCAGTATTTTTCCTTCTCTTGATGAAACCCTTTCTGTCTGGTAAAGCTATGTCAGCCAGGAATTTTAACCCTTAGGTCAGCAGCAGTGTGCTGGTAGAAGGCTGTCTTATCACCTTGGCCTCTGAGAACTTGACAGGGAATAGGTAATAAACATGACACATATTTGAGTGAACATTTTAAAACAAATTGGGACAACACATAGGAGTATATCTGACTTCAGTACCTAAGATGGGTCAGAATTCAAGACCAGCAATATGAAGAAGCTGTGATCTGAAAGAAGAGATATGAAGCAGCATGTACTCTCAGGAGGTTAGTCCTTTAAGTGGCTCAGGATCCTGTCTGTACATTAGTACTTCACTATAATGGTGGAGAATTTCCCTTGTGGAGATCCCCTAGACAATCACTGTCAGGGACACTGCTTTTGTTACAGAATACTGTGTAGCTGAAGTGGCTCTTCTGTGTAGTTACTGTTCTGTCTGTCTTGCTGACCTATCTCTGGCAGGAGAGATCCTCCAAAGTCGTGCTTGAAACTGTTTTCTTTGTGGATCAGGACCCTACTGTGCTCATGCAGTGCAAACATGAAACAAAAAAGGCAAACTTTGTAGTGTGTTACAAGATTCATATGTTTTGAAAGGGAAGGATTGTACCTGACACCTTGATCTCGGGGCAGGGGTCTGTGGTCTGAGGTGTGACTGACTGGAGCAGGGGTGCCACAACATCATTAAAAGGTGGGAACAGCTCTGTTATGAAAAACCCTCTAGCATGTCCCCCAGTGGAGCTCAGTCATGAGCCATTCTGCCTTTCTGCAGCTGAAGACCAAGAGCCATTTTTTGATAGCTAGCTGTGGTGGTGTCTAATGACCTTAATCCTGCAGACATGTGAAGTAGGTAGAGATGTAGCTGCTTTTCCCTCCTCCTTCAGAGAGCTTGTCTTGGAGGAACCACATGGACTCTCAAGTAGGTCTGTGAGAGCTGTAAGAAGAGGGTGTTAATGCAGGGACAAACATTTCTTTGCCCTGCAAATATGATTTGCTAGATAGCCTCTTACTAGCAGACTTGGCATTGGCATCTGAAGGAGTCTGGTATGTGGTGCTGACACAGATATAACTCTAGTTGACCAGTTATATTGGAGGTTCTGCCAGCCCTCCTGAATCACATTGTGGTTCTTGCTATATTGGGCTGTTCACACTGTGGCTTTACTTTGCTGTAAAAAAATCCTCAAGGCTTTGGCATGTGTAACACATTGCTCTTCCTGGGAAACTTGGGTTTTCCCTGGTCTGAAGCGCTTGGTGGCTCCCAACACGTGGTGTTTTGGGAATAACTAGGCATAAAGGGATGGAGTGGCAATATATTTGCTCTTCTGGGGCTCAGGGTGACAGCAGCAGCTGTTCTTCTGCCCCTCAGTGTGCAGTACTGGGTACCTTCCCAAAGTCTGCAAGCAGATCCAATTTGATCTGCTGACTGACATGAGCTCACGGAGTATGTAAAGTCTAGGAAAAGCCTGGCAGAAATAGATCCTTTTTTTTTTTTTTTCTTTTTTTTTTTTTTTTTAACCTTTTTGGTTTTACCAGGATAGATTTTTCTGGACTTCTATAAAGCCACATGGTATTGTGGTGCTGAAAATCCATGTGGGCTCAAAAGCAGATCAGAGATACTAATTGAAGACAGATCCATTGAGTATTACCAAATTCATAGGTGCCATATCCAACTTAGAAGGTTTCTGTCAGCAGATGGTTAGAGGCTTGGAGAGCATGTAGGGAGACATCAGGTATGTGTTTTGGGTCTTAAATTGAGGGGGGTACCTGCTTTTGACTGCTGTCTACAGAAGCTATGAGGATACAATCACCTGTAGTCTGACCCAGCACAGCTACTAATTATGTTTCAGAGTCTGTTTACCTTAGTGATAGTAAATCCAGGTTTGTTTTTTTTTTTTTTGTTTGTAACTTCTGAGAAAATAAGTATGGCTCAAATTGTAATGTGGAAGCTGCAGAAAGAATGAGTTTGGGTGTTTATGATTTTGTTTGGTCAGTTTTGGCTTAGCTGTCCCTTAAACAACCAAGCACCCTCTGACACACAGCAGCTTTCCACATTTACTCCCTGAAGTCAAGCACTGTGTAGGCAGCCTGAGTTGCACACTAGAAATGGAAGGCATGTTTGTGATTCATTGCTCCCTGGTACAGTGAAGAAAGGGGTGTGGCATGGAAAAAGTGATAACATCTTTGATGTGGCATAGCTAATTGATCTATGTTTTCATCATGAGAAACAAAGAAAGGGTCTGGGGCAGTTCTGAATACACTTTAACAGAGCTTCATTACATTTTTCTAATCTTAGCAATTTCAGGAACAAGTAGCCTGGTTTTACTGGGGGCCATTAGGAAGCCTTAGAAAGTTCATGATAAACCATAATCTTTTATCAAGTGGCCTGAATCATGCAAAAGTGTCCCAACTCTTTCCCTCCCTCCTCACCCAAGGTTTGTAATAACCCAGTATTAAATATGAACAAGATTTATATAAAAAAAAAGACTGGAGAAGGTGTATGTCTGTGTCCTTCCCTTTTTCCCCCCAAAGCCAACTATGTGTAAAAGTGCATGCAACAGTGCATGGAATTGGTGGAGTTTGCAAAACTGGACACAGTACAGTGATGGGGGACCAGGCCCCATGTATGGGGAATGGGAGTGTGCTTATTTTTGTCCTTCTTGGCCCAAGCTGCTCCTTTGCTCAGCTGTTGTGATGCTACCTTTCCTGTATGGTGCTGTCATGCCACCCCAGTGTTTCTATTTTCATGCTTGGTGGGGCTGGATCTTGTGACACAAGGATTTGGCATCTCTCCTACATGCTGGAACGTGGCACCTCAGGAGGCACAGTGACTGCAGCTGCTATATCAGAGATTGCCCTTCCTAGTAGCTGGCAGAAGGGGGACACCCCTGGGATGGTGATGAATCGTAATGGACAGCATCCCCACAAAGGAGCAGCAGTGTCTTAACTGTGCCCATCTATGTCTCCAGCCTTTTTTACAGAGCCTGAAGAGTTTGTGATATACTTGCCAGCTGCCCACTGCTCCCCTACAGCATCTTGCTTTCAGGTATGTAGTTACTGGGGATGAGTAGAGTTGGGTGCTCTGGATGCGTGTAAGATAGCTTGGCAGCCTGGTAACAACTAGTGAGGAGGGAGGATGGAGACAGCTGGTGGCATGGGTGGAGGTATTCTTCAGGTGTGATGGTTTGTGCCCTGAGTATCATGTCCCAGCTTGCTTCAGCACATTGAGCCTTGGAAGAAAGCCAGAGTAACAGTACTAATGTACTTCTGACACTCTGACTGGGCAGAGACATAGTGTTTCCAGAAAAAAATGTTGGAAATTCCAGTGTCTGTGTTGGGGTGCTTCACAGTGTGGCTCTTGTCACTGAGAAGGATTTGCCCGAGCTGGGAGATGTGGACTCTTGACCTGATTTTCTTCATCTCTGCTGTGTACTCTGTGGGCTGGCAGAATAAGCAGATACCTCTTTGGGGTGTGAGGGAAGCTTTTTATAACTAGGAATGTGCAAGAGGAGAAGTGGCAGCAAAGGACATCTCTGCTGCATTAACCCAGGCCTGCCTAGAACAGATTGGGTTTGTGTGCGAGTGACAGGGCTTGGGCCTTTTTCTGTTACTCCCTCTTCTATTCCTGCACAAGAACAACCCCAAGATCTCTCTCCAAGGAATTCACAGCGTTGCAACATGTCAGGAATAAACTGGCAGCACAGACAAGCACAGGGCAATAGGCAAAAGTTCTGAGACTGCAGAGCATGAGGTTACCCTTTTACCTTTTAGCCTAGATTTTGAGCCCACTGTAGTGAGAGAGTTGATTGTAATGAAAACACCAGCTCTGGAGGGATGCTTCTAGGGAAGCAGTGCTGCTGGGTTAACTGGCATGTGTTCCACAGTGCCATTTGGCAGGGCATGCCCCAGTGTGTTTCTGTAGTTCTGCTCAAGCCCAGCTCAGCTGGTGGGCACCCCGTAGGACTCCTCCCCATTCAAGACATGCCTGCTTGCTGACTGCTTAGCCCTGTTTTCTCCGGTCAGTTGCTGTAATCCCATAATACTGAGTCATACTGGGCAGCTGGAGTAATCTCCATTGACATAAAACTTATTTAAAGTCTTTTCAAGGTAGATTTCAAATAGCTTCAAATACCTCAGTTTCTGTAGCTTTTGATAACCTCTTGAGGACAGTGGTTAAGAGAGGAATCTCTGCAGAGATGTCTGGTGCTGCTGAAGTGTGTTGTTCACTAGCATCTCCAGTATTTGTACAGCTGAGGTCTGGCAAGATTGTTTCTACAACAGTATTTCCTAATGTGCTACAGGCCTGTCAAGGAGGCCATCTGTGTGTTGTCCTCCTGTACTCAGCACTGGTGAGGCCACACGTTCAGTACTGTGTTCAGTTTTGGGCTCCTTACTACAAGAAGGCCATTAAGGTGTTAGTGTGTGCCCAAAGAAGGGCAGTGAAGCTGCTGAAGGGCCTAGAGCACAAGTCTCTGAAGGGAGAACCTACTGTTCTCTACAACTGCCTGAAAAGAGGCTGGAGCCATGTCAGTCTTTTCTGACAAGTAACAAGCTATAAGGACAAGAGGAAATGCCAGTGGAAGTCTAGGTTGGATATTGGGAAATGATTCTTCACTGACAGGATTATCAAGCATTGGAACAGGCTGCCCAGGGAAGCAGTTGAATCACCATCCTTGGTGTGTTTAAAAGCCATGTAGACATGGTGAATAGGGACATGGTTTAGCAGTGGACTTGGTAGAGTTAGCTTAATAGTTGGACTTGATCTTAAAGGTATTTTCCAATCTAAACAATTCTATGAAGGAGGCTGGATTCAGTCCTGGGCATCTCTGCTGAATCTACCCATGTGCTCTGGAGGTACAGTGATGCCAGTACTTGCTTGCAGGGCAGTAAGGTGGGTTTCTCCATCTGCAAGTGTCACAAAGAATTGTGTTCTCTGCAAAGGCTTACCCAGTGGTATCCTATAAGTCACTTTTCTCTCTTTTCAGCTTACCTGAAATCTGCAAAAATTCTCTGCTGCAAGAAAAAGAGGGTGATGTCATCAGAAGATGATGCTGGTGGGGAGGCTCCTGGGGGCAGTTTCTGGGAGGTAAGGAAGGATAATTGGTGTGTGAGTGAGATAGGAATGTCTTGCCTCCCACCAGTGGAATTACAGGGTTGAGTTTCAGGTTCCTGGGTGACATGTTGCTCTTGGGGAGTGGAAGGGAGGAACTGTTGGGAGGTTCAGAAACACTGTGTTACTGCATGGAAGAGGTAACTCTTTCCCCCACATTCCACAGTGGAATGTTCCTTGTTCAGCTGATACTTAGCTGTGAGAGGGAAGCAAAGCATCTCAACTGCTTCTTTCCACTGTTGTGCCAGAAGAGGGTCTGAGCCCAGCTGCTGGCTTCAAGAGGGTCTGTGCTCAACATTGTATACAATGATTGACCTCCTGCTGTCTGTTCTGAAGGAACATGAGGGTCAGTCCAGTCCAGTACAAGTGTTGTTGTGTGACATTCCAGGCTGGAAACTACAGACGGACAGTGAAGCGCGTGGATGACGGGTACCGGCTTTGCAATGACTTGATATCCTGCTTCCAGGAGCGAGCCAAGATAGAGAGGAGCTATGCCCAGCAGCTAACAGAGTGGTCCCGTAAGTGGAGGACCAGTGTGGAGAAAGGTAAAGTTGGCTGGTTGGACTGGGAACAGGTTGCACTCTTTCCCATGAGTGCTATCTGTTACAGGGGTGATGCTGTTTCCTTAGAACAAGTTCCCCTTCTCCAGGACCAGGGTGACTTTCTCAGCTGTCATTATTTATTTTTTTGTTGTTGTTTCTGTAGCCAGTCCTCTGACTCGCTCAGAGAATGTGTTCTCTGCATTGTCAGGTGTTTAGGTACCAAAAAAAAAAAATCTACCTTGTTAGTCTGACA
Organism: Corythornis vintsioides; assembly: GCA_025447755.1. Lineage (NCBI taxonomy): Eukaryota > Metazoa > Chordata > Aves > Coraciiformes > Alcedinidae > Corythornis > Corythornis vintsioides. The sequence continues at coordinate 23,006 of JAOEGS010019912.1, forward strand.
AGTCCTTGGGCAGTCCAAGCCTGAAGCTGCAGATTCCTCAGAGGATAACTACTAATGCTGTGACTTGTGGTGGCTCAGACTAATAGAATCTCAAAATAACAGTAAACAGTAGGACAGATGCCCCAGAGGAACCACTGGTCTGTGAAGCAGAAGCTTAGCCTTGGTCATGAACTAGTGCTGCTATCTGTCCTGAAGCTCAGGCCAGATCTGTGAAGAGAATTTTCTACAGAAACCTTCTCCTAGCGGGCACCATCTGCAACAACTAAGGTTGTCCAAAAGAAACGTCCATCTTGGCTAGTTGTAACAGCCAGTGAAGATGTTGCCTGTTGGGACTTTGTGGAGACCAGTCAATGCTGACTTGTGTGCTGGGGGAGTTAAGGCAGTGACTCCGCACCAATAGATGTGCGTAGGAGGAAAAGAATATCTTTCTTTCTATGGGCAGGAGGTATAAAAGCTCATCTGATGCTTGTTCCTGCAGGTCCACAGTATGGTACTCTGGAGAAAGCCTGGCATGCCTTCCTGACAGCTGCAGACAAACTGAGTGAAATTCACTTAGCTGTCCGGAACCAACTGGCTGGCGAAGACTCAGATAAGATCAAGGCCTGGCAGAAGGAGGCCTACCACAAGCAGATGATTGGAGGCTTCAAGGAGACAAAGGAGGCAGAGGATGGGTTTCGCAAGGCCCAGAAACCTTGGGTGAAGAAGATGAAAGATGTGAGCAATGGGGAAGGTGGGATAAGGGCAGTTGAACTGGGTGCCAGATTGTGAGAGCCACTGGGCAAACAAACTGGTTTTAGCCAGAGTAGCAGAGAATGCCACAGAGGGAGGGATGTCTTGATGGTTTTGTAGCTTCCTTCCCATCTGGGATGACTTTCTTAACAGGCTCTATGTTCCTGTATGGCAGGTGAGCATGGAAAAAGAGATCATTTGGAGGTACCTCAATCCTTTGAAACATTGCTTACTAAATGCCAAGCTGACATTCCTGTTGTCGCCCTGAAGTAATTGCTGCTGACTGTACAAATGTTAACATGCCCTATCCACATAATGGAAGAACAATGTTGTCAAGATGATGGCTTTCTCTGCATCTTCCTTCTACAGGTGGAAACTTCTAAGAAGAATTACCATGCAGCCCGTAAGGAGGAGAAGACAGCCCATACAAGGGAAAGCCACGCCAAGGCAGACTCGTCTGTCTCACAGGAGCAGCTGCGCAAGTTGCAGGAGCGTGTAGAGAAGTGCACTCAGGAGGCTGAGAAGGTTTGTGTGTGTTGTATGGGTGTGGGTCACAAGGATACTCTTCTTGAAGAAAAAGTACTGGTTGAGATGTCAGTCAGTGAAACAGCTCCTGCTGAAGCCTGTGAGAAGGTCTGAGATACTGTTGCATGAGGTTTTAGTCACTGAAGCTTCAGTCTAACTTACTAAGTTCTCTCTCTTTTTGATTCTTTGATGGTAACATCTAGTTTAAAAACAATTTTTATGGTTTTTTTTAAAGAGGGTTGATGCAGGGGGTTAGAGCTGCAGAGCTGAAGACTTGGCTACCAAAATCAGCTAGTTTTCTTGCCCTCGAGTGAAAGTGTGGAAGGTCCTCTGTGGAAGAGGAAGAACAAGGAATTTGCAAGAACATTAGGAGACCAATGCAAGGGGATACCAGCTGTGGGATTTCTTCTTTCTGTGGTGTATTTGTTCAGCAGTGCAGGGACAAAAAAAAAAATAAAATCTTGTCAGTCCCAAGCCAGGGCAGGGGGAATGTCACAGGTTTGACATAAAGGCCACACATCTCAGCTGTGCTGTCCTCCTGGGTTGCTGCAGTGCAAGGATCAGTATGAGAAGACGCTGGAAGAGCTGAACCGCTACAATCCCCGCTACATGGAGGACATGGAGCAGGTGTTTGAGGGCTGTCAGGAAGCAGAGCACAAGAGGTTGTGCTTCTTTAAGGAGATGTTCCTGAATCTGCACCAGCATCTTAACCTCTCCACCAGTGAAAGGTACCAGCCTTGACGTAGGAGGGAATTCTGCCAGCCCAGGATGCCCTGGGCTCTGGTGAGGGGTGCCAATTTTGGTGTTTCTGAAAAGGAGCTGCCTGATTCCTTCTGCTGGTTTTTGCTTCTTCCCCTCTGAAGTGTCTTAACTGGCATTTGGTCCAGTCCCTGTAGACTGATCAGTGCTGGTGTCTCTGATCTTGAACAGCACCAGGCTTCTTAGAGAGGATCCTTTCTCTCTTCAACTGCTGTTCAGTGTTGTCCTGCAGGCATGCTTCTATTCTATATAATGCCTCCATATGGCTATATGTAATCCTAGTCCTAAGAATGCAGCCCTCTAGTATCTATAGCTATTATACCCATTCTGCCCTGAGTAAAGAGACCTTTTGTGACATGAGAACCATAAACCCAAAATTTGCCCCTAAGTAGGGGTTACCCAGGGGAAATGGGTGCAGCCAAACATCATCTGTGCTCCTGTACTTTAAATGTGTGAAGATGGAGGCAACAAATCTGAGCCAACTCCCTGTCATGCAAGTGTGCCAGGCCTTTTTAAGGCTCACTAAATGAGCTGTGCTGATTGCTGGTAGCTGTTAGCCACTGCCACACCAAACAAGCCTGTTTGCCAGGCTGACCTTTCTGTTTTCCTAGGGATGACACGGTGCTGTTCTGGTACCCTTAATCCAGTGGGACTTTAGATGCTATATAATTGTGCATGAGGTTATGCTCTTCCTTCCTACTTAGCTTTTGGGAAACTGCTGAGGGCTTTTGTTACTGCTGGTTCTGTCTGTTCCTGGTCATAGCTTCCATGCGTTGTATCGAGATCTCCACCAAGTCATCGTGGCTGCAGACAACCAGGAGGACCTGAAATGGTGGCGCAACACTCATGGACCAGGCATGGCGATGAATTGGCCTCGGTTTGAGGTGATGGAGCATTCTAGAGTTTATTATTACTATTTCCAAACATGTAACTGCTTTATTGAAATTGGTGGATTGCTAATCTTGTGTTTGGAAAGACCATGTTTTTGTTTGGCAGGCTTGGGACTTTAGGCTCTTCTAAAATGTCTATGTTGCAAGGCTTCTGGTGCCCAAAGGGACATGTGCAACCCTGCCAAACGGCAGATCTAGCTATCTGCGAGGCCAAAGAACAGGAGTTGGTGCTCTGGGCCTTGGGAAGTTCCTGTTAGAATTTTCTCACAGACCTTGCTGCATCTTGAGATTGAACAGGGATAAGCCTGCTATGGCAGCAAGGACATTTGGCTGATAAGCCCAGCCATAACAGAAGTATGATCTGGTGTTCTGTCCTTCTGTATTGGTCAGAAAAGATGCACAGAGCTTTTGTACCTGAGTGGCTGATGGCATTACTCCTTTTCCTGGAACAGGAATGGTCCCTTGAAACACAGCGGCCAATTACCAAGAAGGAGAAGAGTGGCAAGATGGCTGATGATGTCACCCTGACCAGCATTTTGCCCACACGGGATGGTGTTGTCTCACAGACTCCTCTGCCAACAAGGCAAAGGTAAGGGCTGAAGTCTGGGCTACACCAGGTTAGAAGTACGGTCCTGCCTAGGGTGATGAATGACTTGTTCTAACAAGTTGTTTCTTCCTTGACATCTAGACTCTTGCCTGTGGCCTTGCCCATACCACTCTGGAAAAGACCAGCATAGAAAAGGGAGTTTAGGGTAGCTGCTTTCTATGGGGTTTGTTTTTTTACGGCTAGTACATAATGCCTATCAAGGTGCCTTCCTTGTCAAGATCCTTCTAGTGATGAGTTTTGGCCTGGTCTGACTAATACTGTGTGAGATTCTGGCATTTCCTTAATCTTCCTGGACAGAGTGAAGAGAGTTGGGAACTGGCATCTGTGCCAGTCAGATGTACTGTTTCCTAAATTCAGGCATCAGATTCCTGCCCCCCCTCCACAGCATGATTACCAGACAAGTCTGGATATAGCTGCTTTCCTTGCCAGGAACCAAGGTGGAGAATAGGGAGAGGATGACATTTATATTCTATGGTTCCAGTAGCCATCTTGCTTGAAAAGTGAACTTTGGCCTAAGTAAACTGGGCAGAAAAGAATGGGATTATAAAGATGTCTCAAGGGTACTATCGTGTTTCACAGTCTACTGGATTCAGGGTCCCTATTTGCCAATCCACAGGTTTTCCTATCAAGAGGAACAGAACAGCCTCTTCTATGGCAGCCTGAGGGCACCTGCCCATGTGAAGTTAGTATGGAACAGTCTCTTCAGGGGTTTGGGGCTTCCAGGTGCATGTCCTCTGATATTCTTTCCCTCTGCTCTTTTTCCTGACTTGGAAAACAAGCATCAGACAGTTCTTTTTGGGATGGGAGACCTGGCTTTTCCTGTCTTATTCTTGGCTGGAATAACTGGACACAGCTGAGCTCTCCAGTTAGGACTGGCTTTCCTTGTGTGAGGGCCTGATAGAGTAGGATGAGGTAATAAAGACACTGCATGTGTGAAAACACTCTTGAGAATGAGTTACCCTCCTGGTCCTCAGGGCTTTAATGCTGGGATGCTTTCAAGCAAATCGCATATATCCTGGAATCTCTCCTGCCTGTTCTCCCTCACTTGGCTGTGGAGCCTCTTGCACCTTGTTCTACAGCATAGCAGTCTCACAAGGAGTCGAGTGGGGCATGGTTGAGGAACAGTGGGTGGGAGATGAGTCTACTAACAATGGTCTTGTCCCTCTCTCCTTGCACACCCAAAGCGGAGGGAAGGAAGACATTTCGGAGTGGTCGGATGAGGACACTCCCAAGAAGTGCCTGGATGCCAATGGGCACGAGGAGGACATAAAGGTGCCAGGTGTACGGGTACGAGCGCTGTATGATTACACGGGACAGGAGGCTGATGAGCTGAGCTTTAAAGCAGGTACAGAAGCACTAATGTCTTACTAACCTTTTGCTGCCCTCACTCGGGCTGACTGAATGATTGAAACACTCTTAAGAACTGGATGTCCCCTTAAAATGATACTTGCTCTTCTTGCCCTGGCTGGACCCATTGCCAGCTCCTCTGAGGTGGATTATACACTGGACAATCAAACCTAGTCCAGATGGAGACAGTGAAGCCACACAAAGCAATTGTCTAGGCCTTGGTCACAGCATAGGGAGAGTGGACACCAAGTGGCAAAACAAATCCTGTCTCTTTTAAGTCATTCATTTTGCAGTCTATCTTGAGATGTGATTAAATCCTTCTTCCTTGTGCCATGGATATAAAAATTACATATGTGGTCTGGATTGTCCCTTGAAGTCACCAGAACATACTTTGAGAGAAAGTTCAGCTGACTGACATGCAGTACCAAAGGCAGAGTTCAACTGGAAAAAAAGAACAGCTATGCAAGCTATTCCTCCAAATGGGTATCTCGAGTGGAGATCCTGGCTTGAAGCAGAGGATTGAATGACAGAATGCTGGAGCAAACTGTCCCTTCCTCTTTTCTTCCTCCAGTTAAATTTAGTTTGCATGTGCCATCCTCTTAAACTGCAAGAGGACATTTGGATCTTGAGAGTGTCTCTAATCTTGCTTGGTTTGGTATCTCTATGCTATACTTCTCCAAAATACACCTGTTTTAGAAAGGCATTGAAGTCCTGCAGTAGCTGAGCTACTATCTCTGGCCAATGTCTATGCTGCAGTGGTACCACACTAGTCAACTTCACAATACTAACCTGTTGCTTTAAAATACTTGACAGTATGGATGCTCTAGATCTTGACTCTTTACTTTCTCTTTCTGCCCAGCAGATGTTATGAGGAATGGCTGGTTAGCTTTAGTCATTCCCTTTTGGAATCTGCTCAAAGCAGCATGCACCTGGAGGATTTAAGTTTAACAGCAGATGACTTTTGAGCCTCTGCCAGTGTGAGATGTGCTTCTTGATACAGACTGCTCTCTGGCAGAAGTATGATGCTCTGCTGATGGAGGAGACCTTTCTGCTCTTTCACAAATTAGATGAGGGAAGGTTAAAAGCCTTTCTTGGTCATAGTCTGAAAAATGTGATTCCATGTCTTGTTGGCTGAACCAGACACTCCATTGCACAGTAGTCATTTTGGGTCCTAATGGCCAGAGCTTTGCAGTGTCTTCCTTGCTTTCCTTCCCACCTGCTCCAAGATTGCCACTAAGAAAGAAATCTGAGATTGTTCTCATCTGTCTGGCTTGTAAACATGTTCCTCTGGGGGGAGGAAAGCAGGCAGAAAACCAGGGCACAAATATTTATGATGCTGAACAACAGAAGTTAAGGTCTCTCTCTAGGTTCCTTAGCCTATGGTATTGAGTATAGGTACTGAAGAGGTCAGTAACTTTTTGCTTTGAAACTGCAATGTAATAGAGTGTGATAAGGGGAGAAAAGGGTGGTGATTCAGACCAATAGCTCTTGCTTTTTGTCACTTTTTTGAAGCAGGGACAAAATGCCATTCTGCCTTTCTCGAGGTTGTTTCCTAATGACTGTTCTTGCTTTTAGGTGAAGAACTAATGAAGATAAGTGAGGAAGATGAGCAGGGGTGGTGCAAGGGCCGACTTCTTACTGGCCAAGTTGGACTCTATCCTGCTAACTATGTTGAGATGGTTGGATCATGATGGCTACTGCCCTGCTCACAGTCATACCAGCATCTCCTGTGGTGGTCACTGGGTCACTGCTCACCTCAATTCACCTTTGCAGCATACCCAGCAATTTCTGGATATACTGCAAAGTATATTTGGAACTTTGAGGGCACATCTACTTCTGGACTTGGAGGGCATGTATTCTGTGTAACTAATGCTTCATTTTGAACACCCAGACCTGTAGGGATTTTCTAATAAATAAACATGGATGAGTAAAGACTTCTCTGCCTGTGAGCACTATAGGAGTGCAGAAGGGAATGGATCCTCTTGAATTCCACTCAGTGAAAGGAGAAAGGTGATACATGAAACTTACAAAAATAGAAAAAGCAGATTTTCTTGGCTTCAATGAACAGGCATCCATAGAGTGGTGTGGTCTGCCCTGCTCTCAGGCTTCCTGTTCAAGGAACTTTGGATGTGTAGTGTAATAGAAAACTTTTAGTCTTGCTTCCCCTTTTTCGCTCAGTCAAGCTGACTGATAGAAACCTATTTATTCTCCCACATCTTTCAAAAGTTTTCAGTATCCTTCACCTGCAGGTTTGTTGGCTTCCCTGCTCAGCCACCTGGTGTCAGTCAGGCAGCTGGTGTCAGTGAAACCACTTCAACAACCTCCATGTCCCCTTCTACTGACTTCAGATTTGTTGGGCTAACAGTAAGAATTAAATGATAATATAGCTTGAATATTAGTAAAACACACTTCTATCTCCTGTGCTGTGGCTGTTCAGGCTAATGAGTTGTGAACAGAACTCCCTGGCAGCACTGAATGCTCCCTCAGCTACACTGGGGACTTGATGTACACTCAAGGCTGGTATTACCAGAAAGGGAGCCACATTCCCATGCTGATCTGCTTAGGACCCCTAAATAAACAGGCTTTCTAATACTTCTAGCTGGGTTTGGTGACACCACTCTTCTTCATTAATGCTCAGTGCACAGCAGAGACATCTTTTTCTTCTGTAAATTCTTCATTTGTGCATGCTACCTGTGCACTCCCTGCTTTGCCAAGGACCCCTACACTGTGAAGCAGAGTGCCTACTAGCTGACACAACTCAAGCTATAGAGGGATGACTCTTCTGGTCCTCAATCACTACAAGTGTACTTAAACCCAGTTGTTACTTGCCATTCAGCTGGGAGACCTATCACACTTCTTTAGCTGTCCTGTCTTTCTGGTCTTGAAAACCTCAGAGGCTGCTGAGATGAAGGTGGGTCCTATCCTAGTGCTCTGCATATTTAAAGGTGAAGACTGATGGACATATCCTCTATAGGATAAACCTGAGAGTTTGAGGGAACAAAAAAAAAAAGCTTCCATTCTTGAAAAAACAAAGGTAACCAAACAATAGTTCAGTTTACTTACTACATCTGCTTGAAACTTGTTGAGATACACTACAGAAGGCTACTACAAACTCAGTGTAATACTTATTTGGGGTTAGCACATGTGAGGAAGCTGGTTAATTCAGACTCATGAAATCCAGTCAAGCCTCTACTGAGCAGTGAGGTGTTCAGAAAAGGGGAAGTGTGGATGAAGGAGGCTGAAGTCACAGTTGTGCATCTGGTATTAAATTATAGCAGAATGTTAACAGCAGCTCCTGAACCAAAGGCATTGCTTAACAAGTGCAGACTGAAGAGGAGGTGGAGAGGGATAGATTAACTGTTAACTTAGGAGAGACTAAAGTATCACAAACATCTTGCCTGCCAGACAGAGCAAAAATTAACCTTTTACAGAACACTGGATGCCTTGAAATTAGTCTGCCATGGAAAAAAGGTCAGAGACTAATGCTACTTAGTGCTTTTGTGAAACCACAGAAATGCATCAGCTGTTGAAAGAGTTCAGAGTATCCATAGCCCTGTACATCCTGAATGGTGGAAGGGGGGGGTGCAAACCACAAGAAGGAGGATGAAACCTTTTCTGAAACAGTGATGCAGTTTCTCAAGAAAATAGAAGGTATTCCTAAAAAGCAATTAAAGATCTAAGCAACAGCCATTAACACCACTTGGATTTAGCTATGACTTTACCTATTATTCTAGGTCCAATGTTCAAAGAAATCTCTAAGCTTATGCCATGTAATTAGAGGTGTTGGGGTATAGGCACTTGGATTTTAAGATCTACTCTCTGCTTGCAGTACTCTGTCCCAGGTAAAATACTGTTGGTCTTGTACAGTAATTGCAAGTGTTCCACCTGCTGACCCACGAGTGGATGATACATTACTGCTTTGTCCCAACACATGAATGGGATGAGAGCAGCTCTGCCAGGCTTGTGAGATAAGAGCCAAGAACAACTGGGGTAAAATGACCTGTGATGTGCTATAATGAATACTGAAATGTACCTTGTTAGCCTGAATATTACTGCTTAGCTGTTCCTGTAAGGGCAACAAGGGAGTTTCAAAGGGAAACATGGAGGCTTGACTCCAATTCCTCTTCTGAATTCTAGTCAGGCTCTAATAAGGGATGGAGTTAGGTGTGGCCAGAACCTGCTATGAGGACAGAAATGTCCAGTGGACAGGACCTCCAATTGCAGTACAAACAACATGAAATTCCACAGGACAAAGTCTGAACAGACTTGTTTGTCTTTGGAAAACATGACCACCTGATCATAGGAGGCAGCTTGAAGGTTTCCAGCGATATTGACGTACTGCAGTTTATGTGAACAAGTCCTCTGAAGGAATGTTTGCACATAGAAATTCCTGCCAAGAGCTGAAGTAACAGACAGGAGACAACACACCAAGAATGAAAAACTGCTTGGCAGAACTGTACCTCATAAATGTTGGTGTAGCACTTAGCCTGGGCTTCCCAAAAGCAAATGGATGAGTAAAAGAGAGGCTGTGTAGTAAAGAACTAGCTGGCAGGGGGTACCCAAGCACATTTAATCATCATATATTAAACTCAGCCCTGCCTAAGACTTGGTTTTCCACAAAGGCAAAGGCTGTAGTTGAGACTGCTCATCCACACTGTGTCAGAAGTATTGTATGTGAACAGGGACATGCACACATGAACTGTTTGCTGTGCCAGAATCCACAAGGCCAGCAAAGCCTATTCCATCCCCATGGCTTCTATAAAAATAGACAGATGCACCTCTGCCTGATGTGCAACACACTGAAAATATTCAATTTTTTTTTATAAAGCCACTCCTTGTGGAAAGCTTGTACATCTGTGGTTGGCAGACAACAATTTGGTTCTGATCTCTTCCTGGAAAGTAATTTCTAAAGTATCACACAAAGCTTGGGTTTCCTGTTGATCATGAATTTTCTAGGATGAGGAAGTTAGATTCTCTGACAGCTCACACCCATTTCCCCAAAGTAGCAGCTGACTTTGCTCAAACCATTAATGATATTTCTGCCCAGTGGGCAAAATCTGGCTTGCAGAGCCCACAGGACAGCTGTGCTCTGTGATGGCAGCTGAGAGCTGTGGTTAGCTTCTATGTCCCAGTGCAACAGCCTTCTGTGGGGCTTGAGGCCACTGGTACTTCAGTTTACTTTCCATCCCACTTCTCCATCCCAAGTCTTGATTGGAGCTATTGTACAAATAAGTGGCATTGCTACACAGAGACCCCCCATAGCTGTTGCAAACTGCTGCACTCCATTTGCTCCTGCCCTGTCTCCAGATCCAACCCAAGGCTGCAGCCATGTGGAGCTCAGCTCTTCTGTTTCAGGCAGGTTCTGCCTAACTGCATTGCAGGCCATGCATGAACTGGGGCTGCCTCAGGTCCATTTCTGCAGGCAGCAGGCTGCACAGATGAAGAAAGTTGCTTGTGAAGAAAGTTGGTGCTGGTGTTAAAATGGACTTGAACACTCCACTTAGACCAGCAGATGACTGTTTCTAGGGCAACTGCACAGAAACTGGCTGCAGACTGACTGGTTGTGCAGTTGAACCTGAGACAAAGCCAGTGCCACAAATTTCATACTGGCCCATGGAAATGTGGTTGGAAAACACCCACTACAGGTGGGCAGGAAAGGCTGTGTGATGTGAATCAAAGTGTCTTCAGAGGGACTGTGCACCAAAACCAACCAACTAAACAAAAAAAAAAAAAGGAGAAACAGAAAAATACTTGCAAACAAGTGTTGCACCAATGCCCAGATCCAGGCTGCAAGGGAGAAAAACAGAGGATGAATATGAGAAGATGTTTCTGGAGCTGGAGAAGATGAATAAATCATTGCAGAAAGGAGGCAACAGGGAAGGCTCTGTAACTGGAAGAAATTGGCAGGTTTTCTGTTGGAACATCTTGATTAAGTAAGCATGGCTCCAGTGAACTCCAAATCACCTTAGCTGCTTTCAGCACATCCATTTTACCAGCTGTTTTCCAGCATTCAGTACCCCTGGTTGCAGAGGTTCCTGGTTTGCCAGTTTCTTGCCTTAAAGTCTGCAGCTCCAGACTTCCTTTATACACCAGCAGTGTGTGGTGGTCAGCATTTCTTCCCCATGGGTTCTGGGACCCATAATCTCTTCAGTTTCAGCTCTTTCACTGAGGTTCCTTCCTCCCTGTGTTTCCTTTCTGTCCTACCAGCTGGAAGTCTTCTTTCTTTCAGGTCCTGCACTCTCTCCCTTTGACTTAACTACCTCTTTCCTTCCTGAGTGTATTGTTCCTGATTTCAGCAGGAGGCTGACACCAAAACAGTCACTGCCCCCAGCTGTGCCCACACTGGCCCTTTCTTCTCAGGGCTTCCCCACAGGTGCCACAGAGTTCCTAAGCACTTCTGCATGCACAATTCCATGGATGTTTGTCTCACCAGTGGTCCTGCATTCCCTCTTCACACACGCTGTGGCTATCTGTGGAGCTGAAGCACAGCTACCTACTCTCCCTCCAGCTAAATCCCTCACAATAACCTGCTTGACATCAGTGCTTGCACAATGTGATAATTGTGTGTTTTCAAAGAAAACCAAAAGCTTTCTCATCTTGCTTTGCTTACCGTGTCTTTTGTTAGCTCTGCCTGCCCTGCTTTCAAGGGTTGCTGTGTTCTGCTTGAGGCATGCTCCTGTCCTTGTTGTAGGCTGCAGGCAACTAGTCCCTGTACTGGGAAACTCTGGAGGGCAGGGTGATCTGCAGGAAAGAGAGATTACATGTCTGCTGGAAAATGTGGAAGGCTCATGTCTGACAGGAGGACAGACCTGCTGGCCCTGACCTCAAGAAAGTTAGTACCTGAGCTGTGAACTGCCCTCAGAGGAGGGTGAGGTAGCTCAGTGTCTGCTCACTGCCCAATCTCTCCATCTAGCTCACATACGGTGTGATGAGCAACACCCGAAGCTATACATCACTTCAATTATTGTCACTTGCCAAACAGCCTACTCCCAGCAGGGACACCCACAACATCTCCAAACTGACTGCTACAGCAAGGCCTGAAACTTGTCCTCAGATCCAGGAAATCCCAGAGCACATCTACGGACTCACTCCTCTTTGGGATATCCCCAAAGCATCCCAAATCCTGAGCATCTGCCAGGCCAGTAAGAGGTGATGTTACCACATTTGAAAAGAAACATTTGATACTGGAAACAGAGTTAGAAAAGCCTGAGAGCATGCTTGTATTCACACTCCCTTAATAACTAGAGAGGAGCAGCACACTCTTTGCCTGACCCCACGCTCCAGTTACCCTTGCCATCAAACCCCAGCAGTTTTGCCTGGCAGCCCAGCTGCCACAACTGAAGAGGGCCAGCCCTCTCTTGTCCCTTTCAAATCTTCCCAGCCCTTCCCTTACTTGCTTCAGCAATCACACCTGCAGGAGGAGATAAACTCTACAATGCCATAGGTGGCTAGAGACACACAGCAGCCCATGGCTGCCACTTGCAGAGTGGGTGCCCAGCCTTTCAGCTGCAGCACGGCCATGGGAGGGCTCTGCCCAGCCAGGTCCTATCCCTCAGCATCTCACAAGTTACTTAGCTGCCTTGTTCCTTAATTTGAGTGTTCCTTCTACTTTCACTGGCTTTTCTCCAAACCACAACATTTATAAGACTGCAATAAACTGTTGTAAAACTCAACAAAATACTCACTCTACACATAGTGTATCAGCTACTTCTCTTAGATCTGGCTGGAAGCACTGCATGGAGTCAGTGTGCATTACACTTGATCCTAGTGAAGCAGCTAGGAATCCCATTCAATCTGGCACACTGGCAGGCTGGTCACTCATGACCCTCAGCTGGCTGCTCCCCCTGCATCAATTCTAGCAAATATATAGCCTCATGGGAACACAGTGCAGCTTGCTGACCTGACAGAAACCTAACCCAACCAAAGGAAAAGTTTTCTATATAATCTCTGAAACCACAGAAAACTAGGAGCATCTTCTTACACACTCTGGGAAGGGACAAAACTGCTGAGAACCTGTCCCTTGCTCCAGTGAGTGGGAGAACTCTATCTGATTCTCCTTTCCTCCTCTCCTCCATCTGTGACTGTTCTTGCTGTTTCCACTAATGGAAATAGCAGGCTACCCTGAAATACCAAGCAGAGCTCTCTCCCAGGATTACTGGCCATCTTCAGGGGAAAACACGTGGATTAGTTAATGTTTGGAAACTGTTTGATAAGAGGAAACAACAAACCCTTGTGTTAGGAATTGCTGCACTCCCCAAGGCATCACTGTAGATTCCTGGTACCCCCCCACTCATGCTGTGATCCCTAGGAAACGACACCTCCCAGTTATTTTTTGGGGTAGTTTACTGAATTTTCTGCTGCCTCCCCCCCCAACCAACTTCCCTATTCTCATTTAGAAAAAGCATGAGGCCAGTGGGTTTGAGGAGGAGAGCATCTCATCTCCCTCCTGCACAGTCCTTTCACCAACATTCTTTGTTGGGTAGTGAGAACAGAGCAAAGCCCCTGCTCTGCATTGTCACCTCGCTCCTGGACAGACTCCCAGAGACACACCTGCTGTTCTCTTTGGCTCAGACCTGCAAGTACCAGGCAGGTTGTATCCACATCACAGCACTTCATTCCTGAACTTCTCCAGCTCTTTCACAGTAACCTCATGCCCTCAAACAAGACTTCTGTATTGAAAAAGTATCCCCAGTGGTATAGCAGACTCCAGGAACAAGCCTGGTCACCATCCTTTGCTCTTCTCTGCTCTCTTGGATGATGCTGGGGACTTTCACTGACAGAGGAGGGTAACAGCAAGGCAATCTGTGATGAGGAGGCTACACAGGGCTCAGGCCTGGTGTCACAGCAGTCAGGAAGAAAGAGGCAGATGGCAGATGTGATGTAGATGCATGGGGAAGCTGAGGGACAAAGAGCAGGCTGCCAGCTTGGAGCTCAGAAATTGAGCACCAAAGCACATGAGATGCAAAAGTAAGAGAGGCAGGAAATAGCAGTGAGTGTGCAATGAAAGCACACGGTCGCAGGGAACAGGCAGCAGCAGGAGGTCTTCCCTGTACTGACAAAGGCAACAAAAAGAAGCTATTTCTCAAGCCAGCAGCATGCTCTTTCTGCTGTGCTTATGTAAAACTGATGGACAGGATCAAAAGCCTTGGCAGGACTTGAAGCAACCAGCATGGGCTGGAAGGCCTGCAAGGGACCCAGCTGAGGGAGGGAAGCTTGAGGAAAGCTGCTGTAGCAAAGCTTCCTAAAATACAGCACAGTGAACAAAATCTGTGCACCCTCCAGAGAGGAGAGGAGCCTGCACTGTACCTTTGCATGTCTCTTAGCACAGACAGGCAACATGTCAATGACTTACTCTGGGGCTGTCCTGGCTCCTCCTGGGCACGTGCTAATTCTCTCTCACTAGCCCCAGCTGGGGTAACACCAGCATGGACAGTTCTGTCCCTCCACACCCTATGTGACATCTCCATTACACAACACACCACAGACCTAGTGAGAATAAAGCCAGCAGGAGAAGGAAGCAGTACCTCACAACAGATGGTGACAAGGCATGAGGAAGGCAGCCAGGCTGAGGCTGCTCAAGCCAACGTGAACACCACTGCTCCCAGTGCACACTCATCACCTGAGCTTGCTCCTCAACACAACATGGCACAGCTTACACAGTCTCACCCTGGCACTGGAACTCCCTCTCCTGTCCTGTCTTTCTGTCTAGCTTCACCTGCCAGAGCCCTGGGGGGGTTTCTAGCTGTACCTTGTTTATTCTGACCTGTAGGCTGGTTTACTAGCCTCACCTCAAACTTGCTTTCCCATGTCACCACAGACATACCTAGTAACCTCTGGGTCTATTCCTGACCTGTTTACCAAATCCCTACCTCATCACCAAGAGCATGCCTGGCTATCTCTATTCTTGGTCAGACCTGGCCACCACCCTGGGCTGGCCCAGCTCTCCTGGCCTTGGGAATGCCTCCCCACCTCCCCCACCAGCAATCCTTCTCCTAAGTGGTAACCAGCCCTTGCTGCACTCTGACATCAGCTCTCCTAGTATGACTGCTAGGACAGCTGCACCATGAATGACAGCAGAGAACTCAAATGGTATAAAAATAGCTGTGAAGAACAAGCTATCAGTTACTTCTACCTGAATTGATCCCCCAACATTGTTTGTGTAATCCCAGAAATCGACATGTAGACACAATTAATGTAGCAGTGTAAGAGCAACAGACACCAGGGGCTACTTAAGACAAGATTGCTGCCAAAAATGAACCCTGTCAGACTAGAGCAGGCTTCATTACTCAGTTCAGAAACTCCTCTCAAGAGTAGCTTGAATCAGATGTATCAGCCAGAAGCCTCTCATCTTACTGTATGGCAATGTGCCTCCTATATCAAGTCTCACTCTGATCACGTAGTAGAGCTTTTCTGATTCCCAAAACACAAGACTTCACACCCCTGCTAAACCTGCAAGGGTTTTTCTGCAGGATTGTTGGGGTTTTTTCCACAACAACTAGGTTGTTCCTAATAGCATCTGCATGTCCCGAGACTATGGATCTCGCTAAGACCATGGGTTGTAGGTCCCCATGGCAATGAATTCTACAGTCTAACTTATGCAGAATGTAGAAAATGTGGAAATGAGTAAAAGAAAAGCCTTTACATTTAAAGTTGTCCTGTCCAGAGAGTAATACATTTGTTTATTTTAGTGACAAGGTGGTGCTACAGAGTATGGAGGTAAGGCAATCTCAATCCATTCCATCTCTGTAACACCATGCTACTGGTTACCTTTTGTTGTTGTTGCCCTTCTGAACCCCTCGTTGCTCTACTTTTTTTTTTTTTTTCATTTTTATTTTTGTCTAAAGCATGAAATGGCCTATATGCCATTGACTATTAGTTCAAAACACACCCTTATCCTTTCTTATTTTTCTTGCACTGTAACTGGATGACTTTCTATCCCATTCCCTCCTTCCAGGCAGGCAATATAGCACCTTAAGGCTCAGACACCATCTTTGGTCTGAAGTACCAACTCCCCTACCTTGATTGCTGCCTCACGCTACCTAGATGACCGCACGGGATTCAGCAGCGCACCACGCTTGCTGCTCTTGAGAAGTCTCCTGCTGACTAAAATTCCCAAGTCCGTTCACTTGTGCCAGGGTCCCAGTTCTGGTGGCCTGAGGTGCAGCGGCTGTAGCCCGCAATATCTGCAAGCGCTCCGCCGAGCCTCTCCTCAGACAGCAGCCGGCCCCAGGCAGCGTCACCCCCCGCGCCGTTCTCTGTCCGCACCCGCGGCGGCTCCCCAGGGGCTCCCGGCGCCCGCTCCGTGACGGGCCTGAGGGGACACCGTGAGCGGCCAGAGCCGGAGGAGAGCCCGGGCCTCTATGGAAACGGCCCCGTTCGTGTTTAGACTCGGGAAGCGGTTTGCGGAGGTCGCCGATCCCCGGAGAAGTGGTGGTGGCGCCGGACAGGCCGTCGGCGGGGCTCGCGCGGGGCGCCCAGGAGGGGCCCCGACTCACTCCCGGCGCGCAGCTCCGCGGGGGCGGCGGGCGGGGCTGCCATGGCGACGGGCACGGGAGAGGCTCCCCATGGCGGGCACCGGCAGGCACGCGTGCTGCGGCCCGGCCCCTGCGCAGATTGAGCCCCACCGGCACCCGTCGCCGCAGTGCTGTCTGGGAAGGAGAGATCATGGCGACGGAGCCGAGCAAGACGGAGATCCAGACTCTCTTCAAGCGGCTCCGAGCAGCGCCGGCAAACAAGGTAGCGGGGTGGCGCTAGGCGGCCTCCCTCCTTTCCGAGACGGGCTCTTTCCTTGTGGCTGCGGCCTGGGCTCAGACTGGGCCCCGCCGGGCTCTAGGCCGCTCTGCGGCGGCGAGACGGCCAGGCAGAGGGTTCCTGGGGCACGGGGAGGGCCTGGGGACAGCGGCTGGGCCACGGTGGACGGGACTAACGGGTTGCGGCAGCGGGCGGAGGAGCCGCCGCCTCAGCCCGGCCGTCCTCTCTGCCTTCGCTTTAGTCGTGCTTCGACTGCGGTGCCAAGAATCCGAGCTGGGCCAGCATCACCTACGGGGTCTTCCTGTGCATCGACTGCTCTGGCGTCCACAGGTCCCTGGGCGTGCACCTCAGCTTCATCAGGTGCGTGGGGCCAGCGGGCGTGCGCGGCTGGGAGCGGGGAGCTCGGCTCGTGTGTGACCGCTGAGCAGGCCCAGGGCGGCTCTGCCTTCTCGCTGTGAGAACACGTAGGGGCCCGGTTAGCGAGAGGCATTTTCGAGGAGCAGTTGCCCTGCGTTTTATGTGCTTTGCCCGCTGGAGGTTTCAGTGGAAGATTGGCTTTCACTAACTGCAGAAACTGCCTGTGGACTCCCAGTTGCAGAAGCTGAGCAGACCATGGTTTGAGAATCTTGTCAGTAAAGCAGCAATATGGAATTCTTTATTGTAATGCTGAACAAGGCAAAAAGAGGAATATTATTTTATCTTTTCTGTATCAACCTAGTGAAGAAGATGGTGTTGGATTTTTAGCCTCTTGATCTCATTTTTTTATACTTGTAAAATTTAGCATTTCAAATAACAGGTCTGTGATATTTATTCAGAGATAAGTTGAGTAACTTGTATGACGCATACTTTGTCACCCAGCTTTACTTGGTTGTTTTCTCAGTTGCTTTGCTGTGTGTCTAATCTGTGTGGCATGGGCTGAACATGAGTCTCATGTTGTAGTGAGATCACATGGAGAATGAAAGTTGTTGACTGTGCTTTCCCTGCTCAGGCTCCACCCTCTTAAGCAACACATGTGAGAGGTCCTTCAAGTCTGCACACTCTTATTTTCTGAAGCTAAAACTTGGTTTTTTCCTCACTTTAAATGTTCAAATTAATTTCTTATGGGACCAAAGAAGTTACCAGGATGTTCTTTCCCCTTTTGCCTCCTATAGTCTGGGATAGTAGCTGGATATCTGACCATTGTAGCTCAGGGCTTGCGTTTGCATTTAGCACGCGTGTTATTAATAGAAATAATTTGTTGTCACACAGGTCCACAGAGTTGGATTCTAACTGGAGCTGGTTCCAGCTAAGGTGTATGCAAGTGGGCAGCAATGCCAACGCGGTGAGAAGTCTCTGTATGCATTTTGCTTGCTTTCCATCTTGTTCATTCATGTCCTCTTGTTTCTTGTCCCTTTACTCTATGTGGCTTTCTGGGTGCCAGCCTCTCCATTTTTTTGTAAATATATAATGAGGGGAGGTGTGTGTCAGGTGTGCTTGGAAGTTGGACTGTCACCTTTGAAAGCACTGCTTTTGGATGGGCAGATTTGTTACTTCCTTACATCTTATTTAAGTGAAAAACACAGTCCTCTTAAAGGAGTTAGGAACACTGACCAGTTTGAAAGCTCATGCTCAGCATTGTGACTTGGAACCATCCTCCTGTGGAGAACAGGGATGGTTTTCTTAGCCCTCTGGGGCCTCAAATGAGACTTCTCAGAGAAAGCTGTTCAGTTAATGCTTGGTTCATGCCGTGTGCTTGGTATTCTATCCCCTGCCTCTGGGGAGCTTCATTTCTCTGTTGAGTTCAAGTTATGTCTAATGCATGCTCAAGTGTGATCTGGGAGACAGGAGACTGAATGTTCTTCTCTTTCCAGATTGCTTTCTTCCGCCAGCACGGCTGCACTACCACAGATGCCAACGCCAAGTATAACAGTCGGGCTGCCCAGATGTACAGGGAGAAGATCCGGCAGCTGGCAAGTGCTGCTATGGCCAAGTATGGCACTGATGTAAGTCTCACGAGCTCTCTACTGTTAGATGTGTAGCACTAGATACTGAATCTTAGAGGAAATCTTTTTTTTCCCCTCCTCTCTCTTTAGTTGCTTATAGATGGACTGAGTGGAGCCCCTGGGCACTCCCCTGACAAGAGTGATGCTGATTTCTTCATGGAGCACACGCAGGTGAGAATAACTGTCCAAACCAGCCAGCCTTAACAGCTCAAACAGCCAGGAACAGCCCCACTTCATTTGGAAGGACTCTTTGTGTACTTGAGTTATTAACATAGAAGAACTAAAAGTCAGTCCTTAGCCTGGGCTATAGCCACAGATCTAAACAATCCCTCATGGGGTCTATAATATCCAGGTCCTTTGTTTTTGAACAGAGCTACCAGCTGCTCCACACTCCCAGCTACCGTTGTGTGCTGTGTTAATGTGTGCTGAGTTAATGCATGGGCTCTTTGTACAGTTAAGCAAAGACTGGCTATCACTTGGAACCTATGGTTTAGTCTGGTTTTCAGTGCACACACCCTGGTGAAGTGGATTTGGGCAACTATTTGTACAATGCTAGGCAGACTTTTTCAAGTGACTAGAATAACATGAGAACTGGCTGTATGGAAATAGACTGTGAAAGCCAAGATTACTTTTTTTCCCAGAAATTCATTGACACTGTTTCTCCCAGATATATGCTCATCTCCTTAACCTGGGAAGTCCTCACAGTAGCTAACTCTGAAACTACTGTTGAGTTATGCTGTCATTTCTCCTGGCCTTTCATTCAACTTAGCTTCTGGGTTGGTTTTTTTCCTTCAATTTTTGTCCCCGCTAAGGGAATATGGACTTGGGCAGATGGTATCTTCAACAAAGGCACAGTCCAGAGTTTGGAACACATTTCCTTTGGCCCAAAACTGAGTACAGGTCACTCAATCTGAAGAAAGTTCAGGATTGTTGGCTTCATTCATCTTCTGCAAATCACTGGAATAAGCATCTTCTTGCAGTCTTCCAGTACCTGGGATGTAGCAGATGCCAGCCAGAATCCTGCACAGTATTCTCTGGAGCTGGAAAAAGCAGCAAAGTCATCAGAAGGCAGTGAAGTCTTGAGTGAGTTTCCTGATTAATAATTTTCCCAAGAACCTGACCTCATTGACAGGAGTGTATCCTTCTTTATCACAGTTCAGAGGGCTAAGCTTTTCCTTTGGTTTAGGCTTGAAGGAGTGGAAGCTTTGCCTTCTGTGGTGTTTAGTTAAACACTTCTCTGTATGGGATCAGTTCCCTGCTTTTCCTGAAAGGCACACAAAGCTGTGTTGGGCGTCAGATGCCTCGTTTCTCTGCTTACAGCTACAATTATTTGTTTAAAGACTTTTTTTTTCTGTCCCTTGAATTTGGTGGGTCGAGGTGATCTATGAATACAAAGCAAAAAACTGTTTCTGGGATGAATGACAAAGAATCTAGGGGTACAGCTCCATATGAAAGAGCTTTGTATATTCCCTTGCAGAGTGTTTGGCTTTCTTTTCATGTGTCAAGGAGGCTGCAGAGGGAATAACTTGTTCTCTGGAGATTTAAAGTTGTACAATTGCACGTTTTGAACTGTAACTTTGTGTGGGGTGAGGGCAGAGGATGTAAAAGATGTAGTGTCACTGCAAGCACTCTGAAAAGAAAGGGGTTGAGAATCTTTCTTATGGTTTTGCACCCACAGATTCCAGCCAGGGTCCCTCTATTGACCTGTTGAGCACATCTCCTAAAGCTCCTCTAGGTAAGTGAGACTACTCTCTCTCAGGTCAGTCTTGCTCTTATACCTGATGTTCAGTAGTAAGCTTAGTGGAGCTGGAACTGATGAGCCAATTTCCAGAACATGTAAAGGAGACTGTCTTCCTTTGGAGCCAGTACTGAGGGTCTCCCTAAACCATAGTTTGGGGGTTTTCTTCTCATTTGTATGATCAAGTTCAAAGCAGTCACCCTCCCAAAAGCTTGTTTTTATTTTTTGAGCTTTGGGCAAAATTTGGCATTTATATATTTATAACTTGGCTGATCAAGGCCATGTGTCTGTGTTGTTTGGTTTGTTGTTTAAGGTTTGGGTTTTTTTCCCAGAAGCTTTGAAGACAAGATAATTTTTTTAGCTTCCAGAGTAATAGGGATTTGTATATGATTCTCCCCTTCCTTGACCATTCTGGCTGCACACAGAGCATCTAGCTGGAGCTTTTTTCTTTATATTATAGAGAGTATGCTCCTAGTTGTCCTGGTTTAACCCCATCTGGCAACTAAGCACCACACAGCCACCTGTTCACTCCCCTCCCCTGCCCCTGGTGGGATGGGGAAGAGAATTGGAAGGGTCAAAGTGAGAAAACAATACATGGGTTGAAATAAAGACAGTTTAAAAGGTAAAGCTAAATTAAAGTAAAGTAAAATGAAGAATTCATTCATGATCAGGCAGGTGTTCAGACATCCCCAGGAGAGCAGCACTCCCATCACATGCAATGGTTACTTGGGAAGACAAGCATCACTCTGAATGTTCCCCCCCCTCTTCTTCCCATAGCTTTATATGTTGAGCAGGATGTCATATGGTGTCTAATAATATCCCTTAGATCAGCTGGGGTCAGTTGTCTCAGCTATGTCCCCTCCCAGATTCTTGTGCATCTCCAGCCTACTCACTGGTGGGATGGGGTGAGGAGCAGAAAAGGCCTTGACTCTGTAAGCATTGCTCAGCTTTAACAAAAACATCCCCATGTTATCAACACTGTTTTCAGCACAAATCCTAAACACAGCCCCTACCAACTACTATGGAAAAAACTAACTCTCTCCCAGCCCAAACCAGCACACTAGCCTACAGTGGGGTCATTATGGGTGGAAAACCTGTGTTCTAAGTGTCTGTTCATTCCCTGTGTTTTATGTCTCTTCCTCAGACAAGTCCATGTATCTATCAGCACAAGGGCCTCCTCCTGCCAGAGGTAACTGGCTAACAGCTGGCCTGCACTGGCTGCTTGTCACAACTCTGCCTGCCCCTTCTGTGACTCTGCCTTCAACTCTTAACTTCCTGTGCTTTGAGGGAGAGAATGAGCCCAAGCTTACATGTATCATGTTGAGATTTAAACCACCTACTACATATCTGGAAAAGGATCTTACTGTCATTTCTGTTAAATGTTTCTTGACAGTAATAAAAAATTTAAAAAGAAACAACCCAAATTAACATTAGGAACAGTGAGCTGAAAAAATCCTGGATAGCATGAACTTGTTGAATTCCCCTATTTAAAAAAAACCAAAACAACTTATGGGAAGATGAGAAAAGATACAAGAAGAGCTGTCAAGAGTGATCTAAATATGAGTTGTCAAAAAGGCATGTGGGTGTAGAAAGTAAAGAGACACTTCTGTGGAAGACAAGCCCAATAAGGATGAGAAGTTTTTGGAGCTACATGTTGGAATCTGAGAAAAATGTCCTGAGAAATACCTCTGCTTTGTTCTTACACTTCTACCCAGACATCTGCTGCTTGGCTGGACCTTGGCTGGTTTGACTAGTGTGGCATGGGCCTCAGAGTGGCAGGTTCCTGGTGCAAGGTGTTGGGGAACCTGTTGCTTTTACAGCTTGCTGCACTTCAGGTCCATTTTGTTGTTGGTCTGTTCAAGTAAACATGACTTTAGGGTTCTTGCTGCTGTGTACCTAAGATGTTGGTGAGGCACTGACCTTCATATGGCTCTGAAGCTGCATTTTCTTTTATGTATGGAGTCAATCTAGTCTTTAGGTACCTGGATCCCTACTAGATAGGGTCACCAACTGCATGATGCTTGGAGGAGCTATTCAAAGGTCTTAATTGACTTAGAAGTTTCTCCAGCAATGGACATGCTTCTCTAGGTTACCAGCCTGCAATTGCAGAGCTTCTAAGTGCATCTTTCTTGGCTGGGTAAAGTAATCCAGGCTTCTCATGTGAAGCTGCATGGTGTGTCCTGGACTCTGTAGCAGCTGGACTGTGATAGATGTTCATCTGGATTGCTGACTAATTTAGCTTCTTAAGAAGCTAATTTAATTTCTGGTTATTTGCATTTCCCTTGTCTTGCAGAACTTAAATCCTCCCTCATTGGAAAGAAGAAGCCAGGAGCTGCCAAGAAAGGGGTATGTCTGAGCTCTTGTTTTATGGAGAGGAGGTAGAGCACATCTCATATTACTGCTGTCCTTGCCCATGCTTTCTGCCTTTAAAAAGCTATGGGCTGAGAGATCTTTCTGGGGAAGGGATATCTTTGATCCCTTTAATAGCTTATTTTGAAAGATAGCTTGTATTTTAATGGAGAGAAAAATTAGCTTTTGTCATTATGGTCTCAAGTTTATGTGGTGGATCTCATAGCACTGGGAGGTGGTGGGTTAACTTTTGGGTGTTCTTCCCTACTCTGCTGCAGGCTTTATTGGCTCTGTAGACTGTGACTACACAGGGACACTGAACACCTGATTAATAGTGATGAGTAGGATTCAGTTTTCTTCTATGATGAAGAAATAATTTCTTGGTTTTTGTGTTTCAAGTTGGGTGCAAAAAAAGGTCTGGGAGCCCAGAAAGTGAGCAGCCAGAGCTTCAGTGAGATTGAGCGGCAAGCCCAGGTGGCAGAGCAGCTGAGGGAGCAGCAAGCAGCAGAGTCCAGGAAACAAGCTGAGGAGTCCATGTAAGTGCCCTGTTTGGGCTGAATACCTTGCATACATAAGGCAGGAGTAATATGAGGTTAATGTCATTCACCCAGGAGCCACCTACTGTGAGTACAGAACGTGCTGCATGAGAGGATGAGCAGTAGCTATAAGCCAGTATGGTCCTTACAGCAGGGCACAAGTTATACTGCTGTATTTTATTCAAACAAGCATCCTTGGAAGAGTTAAAGGAACAAATGTGGGAGTTTTTTGTGTTTCAGTTGACCTTTGGACAGGACTGAAAAATGCAAAGGTTGAACTGCACGGGACATTCTGTCTTGGACAGGTGGGGAATGCAGTGCTTGCAGTAAGGAAATAATGGTTAGCAATAAAAGAGTTTATTCCAAGTGGAGGCGAGATGGGAATACGAGAGTAACTTCTATGCAAGGATTTTTGGCAGAGGTCTTGTGGAAATAGGTGTTTTGATGGATTGTCAGGGTTACTCTCCCCCTTGGTTCTCCACAGAATAGGCCAGGGGGAGGGTCATGAGCCCATATCCACCATAACTCTCTCCTTTAGAGTCACCTCAATGCGACTCGCTTATCAGGATCTGCAGCTCGAACGGAAGAAGGAAGAGCAGAAACTTCAGAACCTTGAAGGGAAAAAGCGTGAACAAGCAGAGAGGCTGGGCATGGGCTTGGTGTCCAGAAGGTACTTGGCTGTGGATGGTGTAGGACAAGGTGCTTTGGAAGCACCCTGCTCTGGAAAAATTTCCTGAAGACAGTAGCTTGCTGCTTTTGTAACAGATAAGGAGCTGATTTAAATTGCTCATATGCTGGACTGTGTCTAATAATGCTTCAGGCCCCAAAAGGAATGGGCACTCAAAATTTTAGTTCTTGTCTGAGCTTTTTCCAAAGATGTGTGTGGGCTGTCAGTGTCTAGCCTTAGAGCCCTGCTGCTTGACAGCTGTCCCCCTGCAGAACACTTCCCTGAAAAAAAGGTAGCTCAAGACTTCTGAGGGGTTTGGGATAAGCTGGATAAATGGTGAAGGGGACTGGCATGCCACAGCTCTCCTGCGAGACTTGTGGCACCTGCCCTGCCTCTGAAGGCCAGAGTCAGTTTTGAGGAGGACTGGTTATAGAGGCTGGATGCTGTCAGCCCCCCTGACTGCCTGTTCTGCTATAGTTCTGTTTCTCATTCGGTGATGTCTGAGATGCAAGTAATTGAGCAGGAGACACCACTGGCTGCAAAATCTTCCCGTTCCCAATTGGACTTGTTTGAAGATACAGGGAGCTTCACCTCTGGACCCCCCAAGTAAGACTTAAGTTTCTCTGTGGTCTTTGACTTATTCCTGAGTTTAATGCCTGGCCTAAATCACCTATTTTTGGTACCTAGGTACAAATATAGTCCCTTCTCATTTGAAGATGCATTTGGCTCACGATGGGAAACAGACTCTTCGTGGGGTATGGACAAAGAGGAGGAACCAGAGGTGACCATTTCCAGTATTCGGCCAATTTCAGAGAGGTAAAGTGCATGCTGCTGTGAGTGGGGAGACAAAGGGCTAGGTCCAGCAGCTGTGGGAAGAGGCTGTGGTGTTATGACAGGAGCCTTATGCTGCAGAAGGTAACTTGCATGGACAAGCCCAGGAGTGAAAGAGGCTTGGGCATGTCTTTGGCCATCACATTCATAAGTCTGACAAAGTGCTGGCTGTCCTGAGGGGTGGAGAGGTGAATGCTGATGGTAGCTAGAACTTGAGGATTCGTTGCTTTTCTTTGATCACATGGGTTCTCATATAGAAGTCTGTTTCTTTCCTGTGCTGGGGAGCTTAAACTGAGATGTCTTTGTTTCCTCAGACCCACCAGTAGGCGGGAGACAGAGACTAGGACAGCTGTTGTGGAATCCAGCGAAGCCAGGCAGAAGTTCGCAGGGGCTAAAGCCATTTCTTCAGATATGTTCTTTGGGCGGGAGGCAGATGCAGAGGTAGGTGCATTCTGCACTGCTGAAGCTGTACAGTGCTGGCTTCATCTCGTGTTTGCTCAGGTCCTACTTTGTTACCTTCCTTTGTTACCTTTATGGTTTGGTTTGTTTTCTGCTGCAGTACGAGGCCAGATCCCGACTACAGCAGCTCTCGGGGAGCAGTGCCATCAGCTCTGCAGACCTGTTTGGAGAGGCTGAGAATGTGCACTCAGGTTTGTTATGACTCAACAGGTTGAGGAAGGGGGCAGCTTTGGGGGACCTGGACTAGAGGGGGTCAGGGTGCTCTCTGGAGCCAGGGGATGCCAGGCTGATACTTGCTGCTTCTCACAGGTGGTGTGTCAATTGGAAACGTCCTGCCTGCAGCTGACATTGCACAGTTCAAGCAAGGAGTGAAATCTGTTGCTGGCAAGATGGCTGTCCTAGCCAATGGGGTGATGAACTCCCTCCAGGTGAGGTTATGTTATGACACCTTCAGACAGGCTATTGTCCTGCTCAGGGACTTTCACCATATCCCAGCTTCCAGTGGAATTATTGTCAACTGACCTCTACCTCCCAAGTAGACCTGTCTTTTGTAGCCTACAGTACAGTAGCTGAACAATTCCAGGAGGCCAGTGAACTCTACTTGGCCAACCTTACTCTACTGTTAGGACACCTTATGTCAGATCCACCTGGGATTTGTGGGAAAAGGCATAACTTAAAACGTTTTAAGGCCATTTTACTTCCTATATTTGCATGGTGTCCCATGTAGGTGATCTCACATTGCATTCCAGCTGCACACACCCCATGACCTTGCTGCCTGTCCTTGGAGGTTGCCTGACATGTAGCATGGTGACTTTGGTGTGTTTCCTCCCTAGGATCGTTATGGCTCATATTGATGACCCAGAGACTGCAACTCAAAGGGAAGCCAGCAAGAGGCACTGATACCACCTTTGTCTGGAGTAAACTCTGCAGGATTGTCTTAGTTGATCTGGGATGGGTGGGGAGGGAAGAAGGTAAGCAGAGGGGGTCAGGACATGGCTGTGCCCATGATGCTTTCCAAATATCTCTGGCTTCCACTCTTATTAAAATTCAAGTGTGTCCTCATACCCACTGCTATCTACTAGCTAGTGGAGACAGGCCTTCTTATGGGGTTAACCTCACTGCTGTGTAAGATAGGACAGGAACTCCTGGGCTGCTCAGTCCTCCTCAGCCCATACCTTATCTCACCAAGTGACAGACAAAAGGGGATATGCTGTCTTTCTGAACATGGCCATGACTGTCTTTTTATTCTGCTCAGTGCTCCCAATCCATGGTGTGATGGAGTCCTCTGTATTTGCAGGGTCTGACTTTTACCATGGGCTAATCCTTTTTACTGTCTTGCAAAGCAGCATGTATTGATTCAGGAAAAAAATCAAAGAAAGCAAAGATGATTTTTTGTTTCTAGCTTCTAATTACATCCTCTGCATAAAAAGGCCCAGGTAAAGGAGTACTGTAAAGATATTTACTGGATCCCTGGTTATTTTGTTGCCCATCTTTTCAATTGAGGTCAAAGTCCTGAGCCTCCTTTGACTAGGTCAGCTTCTGAAGTGAAGCAGTGAACAAGGTCTCTCACTTTAGCCCCATTCAGCGGGGTTCTCTGCCCCTGATGGGTTTTAACAAGAGCAGCCTGTTTTTCTCTTCATTGGAATACGGTGTTGAGGAGTGGGGTTTAGTTGCGTTTTGCTAAGGGCCAGTGTGTAAGGCAGGGGCTGTTCCGAACTTTTCAGCAGCAGCCCCGCGCTCTGCGGCTTCTGCCAGGGCTGGGGGCGGGAGGGGCGGTGCTGCTGTACGGCTGTACCGCTGGGGTGGGGCTGAAGGGCCTTCTTGGGGCTTTGCTCCGGGCGCCCCAGCGCGGTCACACCACAAACGGAGCTGCGGCGGTAGCGGGGCTACGAGGGGCGGCAGAGCCTCCGCCTGCCCGCTGGGGAGGGCGCGGCGGGAAGAAACCGGCGCCTGTGCAGTGGCCGTGAGGTGGGGCCCTGTGGGTCGCTCTGCACCGCACAGGCTCAGCCACGGCCCGGCAGTCGGGGTCCTCGTCGCCCTGTGCTACTCCTGACCGACCTTGCCCACCCCTAGTGCCCTGAGGAGGGGCCAGGGCAGTCCAGAAGAACGCAGACGCAGCAGTGGCCTGACGCAGCGTGATTTATTGTCGGGCTGTCACCGTCCCTCACTGATGGTCGGGAGAATGCACAGTTAGCGAGCACATCAATAAATAAAATAACTTAAAATAAATAACAACCCTTCCCCCTACTTTCACAGGTGGGACAGACTTAGGTGTAGCTACAGATTAGTCTTAAAATAGCTTCAGCATGTGTTCAATCCACTCAGCTATAAGCTTTAGGTCACCAGCGTTTGGTAGCTCACACTGTTAAGAACAGGAATAGCAAGAAGGCTCTGAAAGAAGCAAGAACTGAAGCTCCCCAGGAAATAACCAGTCTGTGTGAGCCGAGGCACAGGAGCTGGGTTAGACAGTGTTCAGGGCTGTAGAGGCCAAACTGCTGAGTTTGTTAACACAGTAAGATACTACTTTTTTTCAGTTGTAAAGGCTATGCTATGATGCTACCTCAATGCCAATATTTACAAAAAACACAACCAGAATTCGTTTGATAACTGCTTCCCCAACCCCTGCAGATGCTCTATAACCTGTGGCCAAGGAATTTAAAAATACTTTTCTCTCTTTTCCACATTTCCTTAGCATGCTGTTGGAGGCAGTGGGAGGCCTCACAGGAGGGAGCTCAGTACAGCAGAGGAGCCAGACAGCACTATGCAGTACTTAACTGCAGTCTAGTTGATTTGCTAGGGCAAGTTTTGGACACATGGAGGAGGAAGCAGAGATGGGTGTCAAAGCAATACCTAAGCCCTTCTTTTCTAGGAACTTTGGGAATATTTACCTTTGATCATAGCCAGGTGCAACTTTACTGGGAATAATAATGGAGCATGAGTGCAGAGCTGCCACTGGCGATTTAACTACTCTATATGGGTCAAGTCTAGACACACCAACACAATAAAACACTGGTAAGCAGCCTGCACCAGCACTCCCACTGCTCCAGCACCTGCTGAACTGGGAGGGAGAGCCCCCAAGAGAGAATGCTCAGCTATTTTCCAAGGGGAGGAAGAGCTGGAATCTGCTGCTTTGTCTTATTTGCCAGCAGGGGGTAGCATGGCTCTGCAGCTGGAAATAGCTTCTCCAGAGGAGCTATTCCTGCACGAATAGGAATAGCTAGGAAAATCAGAGTTCTTCCTGATATGAGACAGGTAGGGACTGGCACAGCCACACACACACTGGTGATTGGCCAGA
This sequence comes from Corythornis vintsioides, assembly GCA_025447755.1. Taxonomy (NCBI): domain Eukaryota; kingdom Metazoa; phylum Chordata; class Aves; order Coraciiformes; family Alcedinidae; genus Corythornis; species Corythornis vintsioides. The sequence goes on from JAOEGS010019912.1 coordinate 51,471, forward strand.
ACCCAACATCAGAGCTGTTCTTCTAGTGGGTTCTGGAGAAAGGAACAGTGCCTACCCTCACCACCTTCAATTTTCAGAGGAGTCTGTCTCTTCATTGGAGCCTTCACTCTCAGCATCCATTTTTCGCCGATGGTGTAGAGGTTTCCAGGGAGAGTTAATCCTGGGTGAATTACGGACAGGCACATTAGCTGTGTCCCCACTGCTGGGACCAGAGACAGAAAGCCCCGAAACCTGAGCTACCCTGAAAGAGAAAGGACAAATGTTAGGCAGCTGAACTTGCAATCTCCAACCTTTAGCATAGCAGTTTTAGAGTGAACCTGGGAGGAGACTTATTCACAACTAGCACAGGGCTGGGTAGCTGTTCATGGCACAGAGGGGGCACATCTTACACTAGTACCTACCAGATGCACTGCATGAATCTTCCTTTTTAAATAGATCTTTCTTCTGGGCTGAGCCCGTGTCCTCCCAACACTCCTAGTTTTCACCATCCAAAAAAAATTCCCCTGTTCATTAGAGACTGTTGTTTCCTCTAGACCTCTCTTTGAGGCATGCTTTCCCCCTCTCTTTCTGAAGCCTTTTCTAAGGATTTTGTTAGCTGCACCAAGGTACACCAAAGAAAGAGGTCCCCTCTGCTCAGGCTGTTGTGTTAGCTCCTTTGTAGTAGAACAAAGGAATAGGGACAGTACTTTACTAAAGTCTTCCTTAGCATGACACCTTTAATCTATTGCTTTACCTGCTACTTGAGGCAACTCCACTTACAGTTTCTCCAGTTCCTGATCCATGGCAGGGTCCAGAAACAAGTCTCCTTTATCTGGCAATGCCCCTGGGAAAAAAAAAAAAAACAAAACCAACAACAAAACAAATTAAACCAGAAATCAAGACAAAACAAAGAACCCAAATAAACAAAAACAAAGGGGGAAAAAACCCAACCAAACAAAACAAATCAGCCCACAACAAAACAAAGTATCACAGCACAGTTAGGCTATTCATTTTTAAAGAAAAGCACTCAAAGCCATAGCAGCATCTCAAATCTGCCCTGCAAGACAGAAAAGACTTTTCCCTATACCTGTTGGAGAAGCAGAGACTGAAGACTAAGGATCATGGACTGGTAAAGAATCAGGATCCATATTCTGTGTCTTTCACATAGGCTGTAGCTCAGCTCAAACTAAATGGGAGGTACCCTTGGTAGTCTTACCTCTCAGAGAACCTGAAGAGTCCTAAGGACTGGCATTCACTATACAAACTACTGACTTCCAGTCAACTTTGAGCCTCTGCTACTTGCCTTATATAGTCACTATTTCCAGATCCTGTTTGAGCAACAGATTGTTGCTGTCTGTGCCACAGCCTGAAGCATGTGCTATACCACCCAGCTCCAGAGATGTTCTGTGCCACCTGCCTTTCTTACAGTGCACTGAGCTTGGGGATCAAAACACTCCAGTATTGCTTTCCTTGCAATTCAGGAAAATCAGGTCTGGCTCTGGTGCTACAGGAGTAAGTGTGGGTGGACTGTGCTCTAGCATTGCCTTGGCACCTTTCTCTTGAAGGAGGGGCTGCCACCTGCCTCACAATGGCAACGTGGCAGCAGTCATCAAAAACCTGGCAATGAATGCCTAAATATCAGAACCGGTTTAGTCCAGAACCAATTCCCCCAGTTCTGGTCTTTCCCTTGTGCAAATGAACAGGAAAGCCTGGCATTGCAACACAGAGCATCAGGAGGTCCAGTTAAGTGCTCCAGCCTGCTCCCTTTCATGGGCTTGATTAAAAGAATAATCAACTAAAGCTTAGACTTGTTTCTGCATTTGCAGAATGCACAGTGAGGTCTCTAGGGCACAGGAATTACTTGGAAGAGTCAGTATATTACACTTAAAGGGATTAATGAATCAACATTGACACTGGAGTTTGGCTGCAGATGTGCCTGGGAAACTCAGTGCTGCCCCAGCTCAAATGAGCCACTCTAATCTCCACCTCTGTTCCTTGAGGAGGGCTACTGGCTTTGAGAGACCAGAAAGAAGGCAGGCATCCTGGCCAAAAGCTCCTTTGCCTGCAACTGCCCTTGCTGAAGGGCTTTGGGAAGCTTGTGATCCCTTACAGACCAAAGACTATTGAATTCACCCTTCAGGAGAGATTAAAAGACACCAGGAAAAGAATCCTCCTTTCCTTGCCAAGACGCTAACACCTGTCAGGCTTGTGGCTGCTGCTCCTGTTCTGAGGCCTCGGCAGGAGGCTGGCAGAGGGCCAGGGGACAGGCCCACATTAATGGAAACAAAAACCCACACACTTTGTAGATGGCACAATGGAAGCTGTGGGCAGGATCCTTTTTTTTTGTGCTCATCTGTTTTCTTTGCACTCGACTAGAAATGGATTTTGTAGGGCAATGGAAAAAAAAGCCCACAAAACACTTTGCTTGCTGCAATCCAGGCATCGCCTTCCCCAGTGAATACACTGCTTCCTAAGCCTGTTTGCAGAGGAGATTGCAGAGCTGCATTCATGCACCTTTGATATATAAGCTCCATGTTGCTGGGTAAGCAGCCCTGGCCCAGAGGAGCATTAGCAGCTTAAATAGTTTGCTGTAAGAAGGGGCTCAGCCAGGGAGGGGATTCTTTACTATGCTACACTCCTGTGCAAAAGAACAAGCCCTGAGGCAAGGTACACCTTTTCACCCAGGTTTGTCATTGTAAGGTGGGGACTGGCAGACACTCAAAGCTAGAAGCAGAGGGAGAGGATACCCACCCAAAGACAGAGAAAGCCTACCCTTACCTGGCCAGAGGATTTGCTGAGTGGAGATGAGAGAAGACAAGTGTTTGGACCTTCACACATTTAAACATGCCCCCTAGATACAGCCTTATCAAACACAAGAAGCCATTTCAGTTCCCTTTTGCAAGAGGAGGAAGGGCACAAGCAAGGCATATATGGGCAGAATGGAATTGTGAGTCTGAATTATGTATGGACTACATACTGTCCTTTGCCACTTTACTTCCTTGCTCTAGGACAATATTGACCAGCAGAACATGGAAACAAACAGTGAGATGCTGCTTGGTAATCCTACTGGTCACCACAGCAGTCTGGTATAGAATTTTGTAGCAGTTTGTGTTTTCAGCAGGCCATAGATTAACATTCTAATGAGATTGCACTGACTTGAGGGATGATGAGGAAAAGGTGGGAAAGACTGGGCTTTGAGTCTCAGGACCAAGAAAGCAGCAGATGTTTTCCCATTAGGTGTGCCTCCTCTTCTTGTAGAGGAAAGCAGTCACTTAAAACCTGGGAAAATGAACCTCTGTCCAACCTTTACAGCAAAACATGTTAAAACAACAGTTCTCCTGAACTGGTGAGCTATTGAAAAAGTAAAACATTGCTAACTTAGGGCAGTATGTAATACCTAATTTTATCCTCAAAGAAGTTCCACATCTTCAAACAGACAGTGAAGTGCAGTGTTATGTTTTTCAAGTTTAATCCAACAACTATAAAAAATAAAATCTTTCCTTCATTGTCTTCCTGACAGTTTAAAATCTGGGGAATAATTACAGAGGAAATTCCACCAAAGTACAGAATGACTGAAAATGTAGAGCTGTACTACTCACAGGAATCTTACCTAGGGCTCTGTTGATCCCCCGATCCTTTGCAAGTGCCATAAGGAATCCATAGAAGGTCAGTCTCTGTGCACTACTCAACATTTCCTTCACAAGAGCAGAAGGTGGACAGCTAGGAAGAAAGAGACAAATTTGTCTTTCAAATTATCATGAGTTTTGTTGTGGTTTGGATTTTTTTGTGGTTTTTTTTTTTGTTTCCAAGACTCAGATCAAATTGGAGAAATAAACCCTTTTACTTGTTCTAACACTATCAATTTCCCCTGTCTCAGTTTAGAACAGCCACTAGCTTGCTTAGTTAGCATTGCATTTGCTCCCCATTTGCTAAGCAAGATGTTTGAGACAGAGTACATCCCTAGGAGCAGTCTTACCTGTCTCCATTCGAAAAGGAGAAAAGCCTAGGTTTTCTCAGAGGCATACACATCCCAACTCTTAGCATATTCTTTCAGAAATCATAGAATCATAGAATGGTAGGCATTGGAAGGGACTTCTAGAGTCCAACCCCCCTGCCAGTGCAGGATCACCCAGAGCAGGCCACACAGGAACAGATCCAGGCAAATACTGTAAGTCTCCAGAGAAGGAGTCTCCACAACCTCTCTGGGCAGTCTGTTCCAGAGCTCCATCACTTTCATAGTAAAGAAGTTTTTCCTCATGTTGAGGTGGAAATTCTTGTGTTTTAGCTTGCAACCATTAAATCAACTGGGAAAACGTAGTTTTTTTTTTTTAAGACAACAATAAACTTCCATGAGGTTTGCTATGTTATCACCCTTTTAACAGTGACAGTCATCTAAGGGGCAGGAAAACCTCTCCAACAATAGCCTAAATATGTCAGAAAACAGTAATCAGGTGGGTACTAAATTGACACATCCCCTTCTACACTCACTTTTAAGCAGTATCATCATAGTGATTCTTGCTCTTGTCTAATATTCCTTAAAGGATTTCATGCAAAATAAAATTCATAAGGAGGAAGTATTGAACAGTCCACAGTGTAGTGGCACCCCATGGACATGTAGGTGTGGGCTGGTGATCCCTCGGGCAAAGTTGGTTACCACAGCCTGGCTGAGAACTAAGCTACTGGATGAAAGGCTGAGAATGATTTGCCTCACAGTGCTGTGCAGGGCCTGACCTACCAGAAGGGCTTACAGTATCTTTTCCATCTGTAGCTCTTGGGACACAAAGGAAATGTAGAGCTTTTGTTAATTAAAAGAACAAAACAACCAGGCACCTCCATGCTTAGATACCTATAGTATTGGAGAGCAGTTTAGCAGTAATCGTTCGGATCACAAATTTGGATTCAGGCACCTAAAGCAGGAATCAGGTGAAGCTTTTTGTGGCTATATCTATGTGTCCTGTTCTAGCAGGACACATAGTCACTATCTGCAAGAAACTATGAAAGAAGTGTCTGTCGAAGCTATAAAATGATGTCTGCAATTGATCCACCCCCTGCTGAACTAAGGCTGGCTTTGTGCATGGGATCTGTAATTGGAGACCAGTTCAGGTATGGACTAGCAGTGCAATCTTGTCCAGGTCCTAATGCTTCAAACTCCATTCACTCCACTGGACCTTTCCTATGCTTCAACACCCAAGAACAGAACTGCACCTGTTTATCTTCTCTAGGTAAATCACAATGGTAAATAACCCTCTCCTAGATGAATATGTCAATGCAAAAATGAGAAGGAAAGCAGAGACCCAAATCAACACATTACCTCAAGAATAATCTCAAATGCTATGTTTCTCAAGTCCATGAAGTTGTTTCTCTCCTTTGGTTAAAGCTGTTCAGCTGTGGGTTTTCCCTACAGATCTTTCTCCAATTAGATCTATTTGGGAATTACAGCTTATTCAAAGTCCTGTTTTTCTTCATGATTCCAACCTTACCAAGGTTCTCCAGAGACACAGACTTCAAAGCTGTGTTCTGACTCCATTCCTACCTGTATTTTGATCTGTCACACAAGGACTCTAGGCACTGGTAGAAAAGAGAGGCCTCCACCCCATCGAGTGTGCTGCAGTCACTTGGGGGCTGGCGCTGCCGATGTTGCCCAGAAGATGATGTTGGCACAATCACAGTATTTGGATTCTTACCAGCCAGTAGATCTTGATAAATGGCTGCCACACTTTCTAGGAACTCTGAAAAAAACCCAGAAAGTAACTTAAAACTCAGGGCTATAACCAGCAAAGCATCCTCCAGACCTACCAAACCTGGGATTAAGCTGTTGTTCCCTGCTCTGTGTTGTACGTAGCACCAACAGGAAACACTGCCACAGCATCCTGTGTGCTCAGATCAGATTGCAGGCATGAACAGCCATTTCCATACAAGTTGCTGTTTTCTTCCTTTCAGGATGATTATGACAGGCCACTCTGTTAAACAAGATTCTTCTCAAGGGAACAGAGGCTACCTAGCACATGGATAGTGAACAGTGAAGCATGAAAGCTTACACTGAATACAAAACTCATCTGCAAAGTCTAAAAATCTTTCTTTCTCGATCTCTTGCTCCTGATTAAGAACTCATCCAAGTTGGGAACAAACCATATAGAACTGTAACAGGAGGAAAGGGAGCAAGTTAATCAGGGCTCCAGGCTGTATCCCAGCTTGTCTCCGTGCTGCTCCAAAGTAAATATAATGCAGGATCTAGAGGAAGGGCCAGGGCAGGTCAGGGCTAGAGTTGGCAGAAAGCCTCTCCCCAGGCTCCTCATACTACCCACTGTTTACTGCAGGAGTCTAATTTTAAACAAGTTTGTTTATGGCTGTGGTCAGCAGTTTACAAATCAAGATTCCATTTGGAGTGGTTTGCATGCGTGTGGGTTGGTGGGGACAGGCTGTGTGTATTGTCCCTGGGTGAACAGGACAGGGATGGGATGTTTGAGTGTGTATACACAAGGATGTGCTTGTGAGCACTCCAGTGGCATTTAAGTCCTGAGTGAATGGAAGTGTGATGCCGTGCGGAGAGGAAAGGCCCTGAGGCTGCAGCTCAGTGAAAAGACTTGTTACATCAGAGAAAAACCTTTCTGAACAAATTTTCTGTCCCTGTCTAAAGGCATTACAAGCCTGGTTCTGCCCAACACCAAAATCACCATTTTTGAGCTGTTTTCCTTTGAGGAGTTGTCATGGATAATGTTGCAATATGCACAGGGCCAAGCATATACTGAGAAATCCTGAGATAAAGAGATTTCTGTATTAAGGATAGCAACTCTCACTGAACTTCTGGAAAGATGGGAACTGACAGGTTGGATCAGATCAGCAGGCCATCGGAGTTTCCTCCACAGACTATGCTCCACCACAGCTTCTAGCCAGCATCTCCCAGTATCCAATTGTGTCCCCCTTTTGCCTGGTCTAGGACAAATGTGAGCTACGTCCATCAGAGGGAGCTATTAAAGTGCAAGTGGACAGCAATTCAGGAGCTCATGTACCTTTAGAAAGTGCTCTGTGCTGGGAGAGGAGTAAGTGGCACCCCAGTCCCCAGTGCAAAATGAAATGCTTCTCCCTTTTTGCCCACTGAATGAGATTCCCTTTCCTCAACCACGTTTTAGTTGTGCTAGGTCAAACAGGCCAATGTATTGTAAAGCAGTCTCCCTGCACAGAACAAGCATCTGAATGCTCATCCTAGTCTCCTGAACATTAATTTAAAAATACCTGAGGATTTTTACAGATAGATATATATATATATATGTGGGTGAGAATATATGTAAATGTACACACACACAAACTAGTATTGATTTGTATCTTTCCTGTCAATAATTTAAAAATAAGTACCCTATCTCATTAAAACTCAAACTGGGGGAGAGAGTAGAATATGATAAATGACCAACAGGATGAAGAAAGTAGATGGGGATTAATGGTTCACTTCCAACTAGGGGCTCTCAATTCAAACAGAGAGAAGTGATTCTTCATGGGACAGGTGGCAGACTTGTGCAACATCTTGACAGAAGGTGTTGCAGAGGTTACAAGTTTATGTGATTTAAAGGAGAGGCTGGAGAAGGTCTTGGGAGAGGAGTCCACTGAGAATTCCTAAACCCACAGAAACTATACCCAGTTCAGAAACACCGAGCTTAAACCAGGTCATAATTGGGCAAATATTAGGGGGAAGAATTGCATCCATTTATCCAATTCCTCTTGCTTTAAAAGCATCAGCTGGTGGGCTTTTCTTATCCAGCAGGGACAAATACCTTAGAGGCAGAAATACGGGAATTAATAATGCAGTATTAAGGGAAGGAAAAATAATGTTACTAGTAAAAGTTAATTGTTAGGTACTAACGTGCTAGATAAAGTTGGAAATGTATGTTTCAAGGCTAAGACAAATACATGCCTAAGCCATAACAGTTACAGCTATCTTGTTATTCACAAAAATCTGGAACCTCCTTATGAAGCCTCCTCATCTCTTAGCATCAGTGATGCCTTTTGTCAGTAGATTCCATTAATTATATATTTGCAGTAAAACCCCACATCCTTACAATCTTCCATACAGTAAAAGGATTGGGGAACTGTAAGGTTTAATGCTATACTAGTGGGTGAAGTCCACAGCTTCCCAGCATTTACCTGAGTAGTAGAACTGGATCTGGAAAGCAAAGAGGAAATCAGAAAAAGACATCAGGCACTCCATAGCATCATCCATTAGCACAATCCTAGGATAAGATGAGAGAAACAGTTTAGCATCTGCAAAAGAACTGAAGTTTGTAAGCAGGAACCTGAGATCTAGAGGAATAATAGCTAGGGACCTATGAGCAACTGAGGATTGCTAGTGGCTTGGCCCAGTATAAGAGGTGAGGAGAGGGGAATAGGAACACTTCTGCATGGATGTGGATACCCTAATATCAAATGAAGGCAGCTTCAGAACCTGCAGCAATAAGAAGATCCTGAATGTCAGTGCTATCATACACTTCAGCTACGGTGTGAACAGAGCAGTGTGACAGGGATATCAAACATTCAAATCCTGGTGGACAAGGTGGACCAAATACTGACATAAATACTGCAAGGCTGGTTCACATGGCTATGCAAAGAGTAACTGTGCTACAGACAAGACAGTTAAAGGAGTATTAAACTGGTGTAAGCAGAATGAGACTTATGCTATTGTTTGTATACCAGAGTTCATCAAACTGGAATATTTTCAGATTCATAAGGACAACAACAGTTATTAATTCCTGCTCCATACTCAGACAAACTCCACTTGACAACAGAAGAAATAACATTTCACCAACAATCAGCTTTCTGATTACACTTCTAACCTTCCCACCAAATGAACCAGTCATTTTTCCTATCTATTAGGTCTATTATTTGACCATCCAGTGAAGTTTCACAGCAACTGAAGACTTCTTGGGCCAGAGGCCATGTCTTCTTTCTCTTTGCTAAGCCCTAGGAGCATGTAGGGAGATAAAACACATCCTTATTTTGAAGCATACTTCATTAATATGAAGCCATATGCAATAAAGATGAAGTACAAGTGACAGTGAAGTCCAATTCCTCCCATCAGTAAAAAACTCTGTATTTCAGAAATAAGTTAGGGAAAAAATGTTCATAAAAATGAAAACAAAAACAAAAATAATGCTCTGGTCACTGCCACTACATAAGAATGACAAGGCCCATCTCTGAAGTGTGGAAAAATCAAAAGGGCTGATCACTGGCTTCTAAGACAGGAAAACAGAGGGGAACACCCCGCTTTTCTGGGAAAAAAAAAAGAGTATTTGGATGATGCTAAAAAGAAAGGTATCTGGTACTTCTCAACAGTGTGTAGGTCTACTAAGCCTGTACAGTCAGAATATGGCATGTCATGCCAGTTCCTTATTATAGTCAAAGTAGGAGTCATCTAGCAGGACCTTTTTGAACACAAGGCCTAATGCTATCCGTGGACCAACTCCTGCAGCATCAATGGTCTAAATGCATTGCCAGGGAAACATTTTTCTGTCTCATGTAAAAAACTCCAGGGAACTGTGTGGGAGGCTGACCTAGAAGAGCTACAGGATCTTGCAAGACTCCCTGCCACTCAGACCAGTTCTGTTCACTGTGGCAAAATCAAACAGCTTGAATTAATTATCTCAAAGAAGAAAGACTGGGGCTAACAGGGTCCCCAGGAGAAAAGCCAGTATTTAAAACAAAACCCTTTGAAGATGTCAAAGTGCTTCTGATTTATTCATTATGTTCCAGAATCCTCCTCCTCCTCCTGTCTAAAGAAGCAGTAGCTTCAGTTCTTAATTCTCACTAATAAGCATGTTACTGAGATTGTCAGTGGCCACATCAAGGAAATGGCTTTGAAGCTGGCAGGCAGAGCATCTTCATCTCAGGCAATACTGCTCAGCCACTGGCATTTCCAACCACTGTTTAAGCACTGGAAATGTGATGAGCCACATTGCTGAAGAGCTGCAGTCCCTCCTTTGAAACGATGGTCTGTCTCCCAGATACCCTCAAAGCACAAGCTCTGAAGCTTTGGCCAGTGCATTTCTCCATCCTGAAGATGCAGAACAACAGTGGAGAGTTTTTTCACATATTTGTTATGCAGAGACACAATATCATATCACCTTCACAACAATCAACATTTCACTTGTTAAATCTAAAGCTCTGGTCACTGGCTGCACTCTGCAGCACCATGTCCCAGTCTCTTAGAAGAGAGCATGAGGAAGCAGGCAGAGGTCTGAGAATTTGCTGGGCATCTCTTGCTGTTAAAGACAGCAAGGAGTCTCTAAGGAAGACTGTATAGCACATGTGACAGAGGAGTATTTAAATAAGAAGCAGGTGCACTCTGGTGCTGGGTTACTGACTCCACTGGTCTCAGGAGTCTGTGCTCCGGAAATGTTGAGAAGTCTTTAAATCCAGTACAATCATTTATGAGGAGATTGCCTGCAGCTGCCTATTACCCTACATAGCCAGCTGACTGAGCAGGCAGGGAAGCTGAGAGAACATCATATGCAACATATCTGCTCCTCTTCCCTGAAATATCTGGCAAGGAACAACAGCAGGAGCAAAACTGAGGAGAAAATCTGAAAGCCTGAACTGCAACTCACAAGATTTCATCAGGTAGCTGATATTTCAAGGGATTCTTTATTAATTCTTTCTTCTTCAAATTAAACTGTAAGCCCCCGGGGCAACAGACGTTTTTACAAAGTCAGTAGTCAGCATTCAGTGGATAATGAAAACCAAGGAGAAACTTTGGAACAGACTGAAGAAAAATGCCTACACTTGAGGGGTCTCTGGTAGAGCGTGTAATGGTGGTTCAGGATTCAAGTGGATTTGGCTGACGGGAAAGCCTCGCTGCTGTGCCAATGGCTAAACTTCATCATCCTCTGATTGCGGTTACAATCGCAGAAACCCAAACTAAACAGCATGTCCCCAGGACAAACTCTAGACCAGACAAGTTGAAAGGACTTCTACTGTTCTCTGCTACTATTAAAAGCCAACTGACACATTCTGTCTTAAGGCCAGGCTGGCTCAAAGGAGTCTTCAGGGACTTGGGTTTTTACATGGAAGCAAAAAGAAGTGCAATATACAAAAAGGGCAAGATTTGCACTCTCAGGATGTCTTTGAAGAAGAAGGGTAGAGACTTACAAGCCCCACTTCCATTAGCACTGTTCCATGCAGCAGAAGCTCCCAGACCACATAAAACATCATAGGAGCTGTGAACTACTCACATGTCCCTACCCAAATATGGGTAGCAGTTCCTTGAGTTTCTATTAGAAAAGTCAGTGCTCAGGTACAGATCTTGAAATGACCATAAAAATCCCTTCATCTTCTGTCCTGCACTTTAAGATTCAGAAAGCCAAAAGTTATCTCTGAAAATCAAAAGTATCTTTGTAGATTAAAATCTTCAGTCTAATAGCTATAACCCTTTGAAGACAAAAACATTGAAGCAGCCTCACAGACACGGGTAGCCTGGTTCTTTTTGGGGTATGCCTTCTGCATTTGTGTGGCACCAGGAACAGAAAAAGGGAGCTCTCTATAGTGTCACATGAATAAAACCTGTATTGTTGTAGCCTCTGTTCTTCTGCTCTGACATTTCCTGATCTTATTCCCAATGTTAGTTATCAGTGCATAGCAACAGCTCCTGGACAAGTAGAGTGCACCATGCTGTGAGATCATCTCAGCCATGCAGCACTGACACTACAGCTGCTCTCTTCCCAAGAGTGCCAATAATTACACAGGTCTTGGCTATCAGTGAATGCTGTGGCTCCTCCTGACACTACTTGATTTAATTCCTTTCCTAAGCAAATTAGCAACAGAACCATTGGAGGAGAGCAGAATGAAGGAGGAACAATGTCAACAGGTTTGAGTGTGACATTCTGCTTTGCAAGGACTCAACTGTTGCTGGAAGACAGGCTGCAGAGTTCACCTTTCTAACTGGCAGAGACAAAGCAGGACAACTGGAAGTGTAGACCAGAGAAAAGAGAGCAAGCAACAGTTGGAAGGGAAGACCAAGATGGTTTAGAAATAGGGCAAGTTTTATTGACATTGTAGCAGAATAATAACAATGTGTAAGTAAATCTCTAGCCAGGCAAAGTAGGAGTGAGGTCATCCCCACCTGAGCCTGGGTACCTGAAATCTGACAGAGGTTTTGTTTCTCTCCCACACCTGCTCCCAAAGCTGATTTGTCTGTCTCCTTGGCACACGCACAGCAGTGCAGACAGCCCCTCAACGGGGCCTCTTGTTTACAACAGCCTTGTGGATTAAATTCCTTGACACAAACATCATAATGTGTAGATATGATGAAGACTCCTTTCATGCACCATCACAAATTCCTGCTCAGCTCCTCTGGAACCCTATGAAATACACATCAGTACTGAGGACTGGTGCTTGTGTAACTCCGTGAAAGGAAGCAGTAGGCAGATCTCTGGGTTAGCATTCTTTCTTAGTCTGGCTCTGCAGCCCAAGCAGCAGCACTTTGTGGAGCCCCAAAATCCCACTGATGAGATAAAGGGGAAAAGTAGCACTCAACTCTTGCCTTTAATTGAACCAATGCATCTTTAACTACAGTTTGATTTGGAAAGCAGCACACAGAACCCAGGGAAGAATTCAGATTATCAGCCAAGTGGAAGTACTATCAGATGGATAATTCTCCTCTTTTTTACTTTCCTTTCTTAATATAATTTTCATGGGATTCTGATGCTAAAGAAAGATGAATGACAAATAGAAAATGAGGATCTTTTCATTATTTAGGCCATGAACAACAGATGCAGTAGATAATATCCTCATCATGTGTCTGGATGCTGTTTCCAAATGTCATGTTTTGGTCCATGAGAAAAGTTACATTTCCATGCCCTCACTGCTGAGGTGGCTGGGAATCAGAGCATTTTTTCAGTAATCTTGCTGTCATTATGTGTGTGTGTGTGTGCATGCACTCCTACTGAGATCTAAACTGACCCCCCACCCCAACAGATGCATATACCTTATTACATTTTCACTATCAGATAGTTAATAATCAACTGCCTGGGCTGTACTGGAACCAACAAGCACTATCAGTAAAAAATTCCATATCACATTTCAATGCCCTGAGCCATCTATCTGCTTTAGGCCTTCTCTAGATTAAAGTAAAATTTCAAACAGGTTAGCTGCCACATTCTTAGCTAATGTACTTGAAAACACTGGCAATCCTTCAGAGGTTAGTATTTTTTAAATGTGATTAACCATCAGAAGCTGGGGTGAGAGGAAACACATTTTAAAGATGATAAACAGTATTTGAAATAGAATTTAAAACCATGTCAGTTAAAAACACACTGGTGAACGTTCTTGTATATGCAACTCATCTGCTTCATGTAGACCTAGCAGAAGCATTCTATGCTGATAGAATTTTAGTCCCTGTATACCTTAAATATACACTCACTCTCATGGCTAGAAAAAATACCATGTTCTAAACCTTAAAACATGGTATCTCTTTTCCCAAAGTCTTAAAAGCTGAAGATCCCTGTCCATACCTTTACCTACAGATCTTGTTCCTATGTCCTTATGTGTGTAAGACTAACCTGGACTTACAAGAGAGGATAAGGACCCACCTTGCTGCTTTCTGAGTGAGTTCCATTGGGAAGTCAGGGCAGAGCAGCTGCAGCAGGCAGTGGTACTCCTGTGCTGTCAGCAAATCTGCAGGAAAAGAGAGGTGAGAACATTGTCACTTTTTCACAGGCTTTCCCCTTCCCTTGATTCCTCTCTAGGAACAACAACAACAAAAAATAAAACCAAAACCAATTTATTACTTTCTACTCTTAATTCAAGTCAGTTGGGTACTAATGACAATGTAACTGCTCCCTAGACCCTCAGAGCTGGGCTCTTCAGCTGGAGTTTCAAGCAAAGACAATCAGAAAGACACCTGATAAAGGGGAAATCCTATTGAAGAGGCTCCTGCAGAGAAACTGGTAACAGGTACTGTTTCAGTGTGAAAAAGAGATAACCAAAATAGGGCAGTTTAAAGTGAGAACACAGTTTGGTTTGACTTGAATATAACCACGTGGAAAAAGAAGTAATTTCAAAGTTGCTTAAATTTGCTAAAATCCACTGGCATGGTGACATTCACCACAATATGCCTGAAAGCTGTCCACAGAACATCTGGCAGCAGCAACAAACAAGGGGTTTGGGTTGTGTATGGAAGGCTGCAGAGTATAAACCACAGACGTTATTACTTTGGCATTTGGTGAGGCAGCTGGATGGTCTCTTTTGGAATAATGTGTAGAAATCTGGTCACTGTATTATAGGAAACAGAGCACAAAGATCCAAAAAAACACAAAACCAATCAAATTATTCATGTTTTAGAGAGCAGCTTTGTGAAAGCCTAGTCAAGAAAGGCCTCTGTGGTTCAGCAGAAAGAGTCTAAAAGAGGTGACTCTTAGGGAAGCTTGTAGGATCCCAAGGAAATGGAAATATACTGATGTCAGAAAGCCCTACATGATTGTATGTTCATGGTCCAAAAGGCTGTGGACTGGAGTTAAGGAGAAGACTAGCTTAACAGCAGCAATTTTGCAGTACTTCTATATACAAAAGAATGCAAAATAAGGAAGAGCGAGCCAGGAGTGGGAGCAGAGCCAAGCAGTAGTCAGGGAGGGTATCTAAAGGGCACAGGCATTAGGACTGAAGTACAGAGCATGAGTTCTGTATGAGTTCTGAAGTACAGAGCATGAGCCCCAGACACATCTTTGCCTTCCTTAGGCTTCCATCCAAATAATCAACCTTGTTCCAGATGATAGCCACAACATCTCCCTATCCCCACAACTCCTCAAAGCCTGGCAATTCAACAAAATCACAAGGGGAAAATGCTAGAAATATTGTCAGAAATTTCAAGAGGCATGCATGCAGTATCAAAGGGACATTTCATTGTGACATCCAGCCCGGCTAAATTAATATTTTCAATGGTGACTAAAGAAATACTGCAGAAGAAATATCTCCAAAATCAAAATATAGACTTCTCCTTTACCTACTTTTTTAGCCAGGGAAGTGGAGGAAAGAGATAGTACTATTTTTCTCTTTAGTTCAAGAAACCCTGTAGCTGAGAAACACTGTTGTCAGGCTCTTTGGCATCCATTATAGATAGTCTCTAAAGTACTATCTATACTTTGCACTGCTCTTGGGAGGACTTTCTACCTAATAAAGCATCTTAGGTTTAGGGTCATGCTATGGAAGGTGATTTTGCTCTATCTGGAAAAGCCAACTCTGCAATCAGAAATCTGCAGTAAGACAAGGAAGTTAGAACCTGAGCAGAACTACAATACAATTGCAAGGATTTCTTCAACCTATTCTACTGTAGAAATAGATAAATGAGAATCTCTATTCTTCCCAAACTGGAATGCTGAGCTGCATTCAATTTCTGTGACTGCAATGAAATTGCAGATGTCTGGGAGAATAATGAGATTCCTTTATTGCTATATCTTCCTCAAACACAAACCAGAGGCTGCTCTGTATTGCAGATCCTTCCTTCCTTCTTCAGTCAGGGCCTATCTGAGCTTGAACCAATGATACTATCCAGTGGAATAGTGGTGTTTTCTCCCAGTGTCAGCTAATCAGGTCCTTCAGTGTCATCAAGGAAAGTGTCATCAAGTTTTACTTATAACTGCAAAGGCACATAATTGAAAAAGTCCTGGTTATCATGAGCAGGAAGATGCATATTTTAAGCTGAATTTTCAGATCACTGTTTCTCTTTCATTACACTACACAGAGAAAAGGTTTCTTCTCTGCTATTTTATTGTATCATCAGCCATTTATAGCAATGGAGATTTTGATCCTAAGTTCTTAAGAGAACTATCTGATCATGTAAGGTTCATTCAAGTTTCATGAAATCGCTTCAACAGGCTTAGCACAAGAAGCAGGAAAATGGAGAAGTTTGGCATAAAAAAGCTCTTTTGAAACAGACACTTTTTCATATTGAGGTAGACCTCTTACAGCTACTCTTCAAGGCTTTCTAAATCTAGCTTTTAACAATGCTGGGCATTAAACTTTCAATAACTACCGGCCTGTCAGCCTCACCTCCATCCCTGGAAAGGTGATGGAACAAACAGCTTGTCCTTGCTGCCATCTCTAAGCATCTGGAGGAAAGGAGGCTTATCACAAGTAGTCAACATGGATTCTGT
>JAOEGS010019912.1:74627-91717 GCA_025447755.1 Corythornis vintsioides
CCTTCACACCCTCAACCAGTCCCTCTTTGTTGGTCAGTACAAGGTCCAGCATCACTCCTCTCCTTGTTGGCTCCTCCGACACCTGCGTTAGGAAGTTATCATCAATGCTCTGGAGGAACCTACTGGACTGAGCGTGTCTGGATCTTTCTCCAAAATCCATAATCATGGTGGTTTTACAAACTTCAATCGTCCTCTAGTACCGTTCAAATTCCCCATAATTATCCTTCAGTATAAAACATTCCATGTGGCAGCATTACTTCAGCTTTAAGTGAACGTTACTCAGGGCAGAATAAGTTGTGCCAAAGGTACAGCCCAAGGCTATCATCTGGTGTGCTTCTGTGGCTAACATGGCATATCCACAAACTTAAGGAATTAAACTTTCATTAGAAACAAAGATAGTTCTCAGCTCTCATGGTTCTAAAGAAAACATTCCAGTAGTGGAAGAGCTTAACTAATGCAGTGTGGTATTCCTGACTACTCAGACAGCCAGAAACATGACATCAAGTTTGAACTTTCCATCTACTTTGGGAACCTTAACACTGTACCTAATGCAACACTACAGACAACATTAACTCTTTAATATCTTGTTTTAACTATAGGATTGGACTTTGAATGCAGTTGGATCTTCATGAATTCATAGTTCCTGAAGTGTGAGAACAGCAAGCAATAAGAAGTAAGCAGCAGCCACAATTTCTGTCAGTATTTCCAGAAGTAGAAGAAGATTGCTGAGCACAAACAAAAGAGCCTGGTTTAAATTTTCCAGTACATTACTGGCTACAGCAACAAAACAGTGGCTTAAAACTTTATTTACTACATGGACACCCATTTTTCCCCATGCAGCTTTAACATTTGCAAAGATAACTCTGTGCATATTCTGAAGTTATATATAATACATATAATCCTAAAGATATGCTCAACTTATTCTGAGTATGATCCAAAAGGACATTTACACTTCTCCAAAAGCACAGGCCTAAAGCAAACAAAGAGGCTAGTTTTGTGGACTACATTATGAAAATGACAGAATTCTCCTTGTGCTTCAAAGGCACGGAAAAGCCAAGTTAGAAATGTTAAGAATGTCCTAACATCTAAAGTGAAGTGTGATTATAGATGTGCTTTGTATTCTCAGGTAAAACTGTAAGACCATGGAACATCAGAGATCATTCCTGGTAACCCTTGGTCTGTAGATAGCTACAGAGAAGAGAGCATCAGATAATAAGAGGTACTTTAATCCACCACATACAGGCATAGCACAACCAAACCAAACCAACCAACACAATACTGGCTTTTAAGACCAAAAAAGTAGAAAACTAGCTACCATTTCAGAGTGAGAGTGTCAAAATGATGACAGTCTTTGTATGTGTTGACTATGAAACTAATTTTTCCTTTCACTGTAATGTCACTGAAGGTCTATCTAGCAGATCCTCCAAGCAATAGGCAAACTGATAGACTGCTTCTATCTTGGTCAACAGTTGATTTTTCCTCACTTTGAGGAATTTTCAGTCACTCATTGAAAAAATAATCAATCCAATCCCAGAGCTAATTGGTCTTGTAAACAATAAGGAGCAAGCATTCCTGTGGGAGTTCTGGCCATCTGTGGGGCAGACTGCTCGACCACTTGAAACGGGATCCACAGCAACACTTCACTGGAGGGGACCATCAACGTTTCTCCAAGCTCTCAAACAAAAGCAGTAATCTTTAGACAAGATGTGGACCAACCTCTATTCAAGAAAACAAGTTGTCATTAAGCTTAAGATCTTCAAAACAACTAAATAATTCATCACTATGCATCACGAGATGGGCAGAGTAAATGGGCAGGTGGTATGCAGCTGCATCTCGTGCAGTACGAGACCTTAGATTCAACCCCCTCCCTCAGATATGTACTAGGGCTAGTGACAATAATGGGACTATGGCCAGGGAGAGTCACACACACACAGAGCCTTCAGTTACTGTTTGGTATTTCCTTTCTGCTTTGGGAGCCCCAGTAATTAGCTGGCAGAAACAGCTCATCTGTGTTATGCACACATGGTCAGGGAGTGAAAGAAAACCATAGACACTGACCCAAAAAGGAGGTAGAGCTGAAGGAGGACATACAACATCCTATGGAAATGCAGCAGATCAAAGGTCTCCTTCACTTTGAGTTTCTCTCTAGCCAGACCTTTCCAAGGAAACACCAATGAAAGGTTCTGATGCACTAGTTCCAGTAGAATCGAGTAGTTCCAAATACCTTGGATCTTCCAAATGTTTCAGACTGGCATGTGGCATGTGAAAGCATGAAGTGCAATGGTCAACAATTTTCTCAGAACAATGAATGAAGCTGAAATGTTTTTGACTCCTATTTTAATGACTGTTTTGGAAAAGCCTTTAAAGGATCATTGCACTTGCTACAAACACCTCACAAAAGACAAACTAAATATTCTGACATAACTTAGATGATGATCAAAGATAGCCTTGCATGTCCCCCCCACATCCCTGCTCCATCCCAACATCAACTCTTAAATAATCCACTGCAAAGTTTTGAACAGGTAACTGCACCTTCACCCACAGCTGTCATCAGAGAAGGCACTCACTGAAACCTGTCCATCGTAAGCCCAACCACAAAAGAGACAAGTTCAGGCTTGTGAAGAATGGAGAATCCCACATGCCACCAAGAGTGACACCAGTATGCAATTACACAAACACACAGTCACCTCACAGTGGTTGAAACTCAAGAAACTCGTTGTGATCCACAAAGCACAGAAGGGTCTTTCTCTGTGCACTTGTGTTCACCTGGAACAATGTGACTACAGGAATCTTCCAAGAACTGAAAGCCATTCTTAGTCCTGGCTATTCTTGGATTTCACTGCACAGGATATTTATGTATAGGTTTATATCCAGGTTATGTAGTATAATGCCAAACACCCAGACTGTTGGCTAGTTTTCTCAAATTTTCTTTCACAAATTATAATGCTGTGAAAAACAGTCTGAAAGGAAAGGAGCCTCTGAGCCAAGAGTTAAGCCTCTATTCATAAAAATAAGCACAGCAGTATGTGGATCTGTGCTTGGGCAGTGTTGTTCAGTCATGTAAAATGCTCTCAAACACACTGATAAACCATCATCAAATGAAACAATAAGATAACTGGCTGAAGGAAGGTAATCTGGTTAATAACAAGACTGAAGAAGTCACCATTAGCTGTTTAGAAGGAAATGCTGTGGAGCACATAAGCCCTACAGAGAGTGTTTGGAGTCCATTACAATATCAATGAGCTAGATTAATGATTATAAATGACCACCACTACAGAACTGGTCTGAATGCAGAACAGAATGAATGCATTAAGAGAAACCTGAAACAACATCCAACTATCCCTTTTTAAGGGTATGTTTTTGGCTAAGGTTCTGTAATGCCCCTTGATTTTAACTCTTACAATACTTCAGTGAACTATGTGTCCTAAAAAATAATAATTTTTTAAAAGATTAAGAAGAAGGGATAGAAGGAAATAAGTTAGTCTTCTCTGTATTTCACATGAAAAATACATGTTTAATAAGAATTTAACACAGGTATTAATTTCTAAAAAATAAAACAAAGTGATTTGTTGTTGTTGTTTTCTTTTTAAAACAAAACAAAACGTTCTTTAAACTTCAGCCCAGCAAGTTCTAAACTCTTCAGATGTCCATTAATCCTGAAAGTTTCTCACAGACATCATGGGTCTTTGTCAAAGTTTAACTTAAATGCCACCTATTTTAAAGCTAAATACACTTCCATTGGACCATCTACCATGAACCACAAATAAAGAATATTTTGCTGAAGGAAAGTTCAGGCAAATGCCCTAAATCCTCCAGCATTATGCCCTAACACTGATGGTATGCATATATTATGGTAATTAGGGAAGTGTAAGAAACTAGACAAAAGAGCAACTCTTGTTATGGAAAGAAAAAAGGACATTTTCTTGTTGCTGTACAGGACTTTCTAGAGGGGGGAAAAAATAGGCCATCTACTGGAAGACAAATGCAGAGATGAATCCAAACAGTAATTCTGGTTTGTAGAAACTGAAAATAGAGTTTGGTTGTGCCATATTTTTCAGCCTCATAATGAGGTCAGTCTTTTCAGGACCTTGTAAGGATCTTTATGGCAGAAACAATAGAAAGAAGTATCACTTAACTAATAAATGTTGAGGTGATAGTTTAGCACAGTGAGCAAATTATGATATTATATGATTTGAAAAGATAGAAGTTATGCACAGGAATTCTTCTAAAGGAAGCATGATCAGTATTCTCTGGAAACTCCTAAATGGATGCTGCTATGATGTAGGTTACCAAGAAGTCAATGAAAAGAACAAAAACAAAACCTCTAAAATATATAGGCCTATCCTTACTTGGAATTAAAGATGGCAGGAGCCCTAAAACCCCAAATAAAGTTACTGCTGACTAACAATGACAACAATGAAATGGGACATCCATAGTGAGTAACAGTCTATTAACCTCTACTAGCAGCTGGGACCTCAGCTACATTGTTCTAATACAAGTGTACTCTTTGTGGTTTCACTTACATGTTTTTGTCTCCTATGCAACAATATCCTGACTGTTCAGAAAAAAAAAAAAAAAACCAAACCAAAAACCAAAACATCATGGAAATGCAAGTATGATAAACCCTGAGAGTGGGAGTCAAGATGAAAGCCACTCTTTAAGCATCTCCAGCCACTGAAACTTAAACACATGTTCCATTTATTTGCTGCAACATTTGTCCTTCTTTTCCTATTTAGTGTGGAGACTTACAGGGAGAGTCTGAAAATCAGATGGTGCAAATCATACAGCAATACAGCTTTAAGAACATTAAGAAATGTAATATATTTCAGCATATGTTATTGACTCAAAAGAAATGTGCTGGATCTTTCAAAGCAGAGCTTAAAAGCTGAGGTTCTCTTTGCTCCATGCAATTATAAGTCTTTCTTAATGTTGCCATTTTGGGAAACAAATTGCTTCCTGGTGTTTTTGGCAAAAGAAATGTACCTAAATTCACTATATCAGATGTAGCTGCATTTTAGTAGAAGTGGATAGCAAAAAAACAAAAAAGGGGGATGCTATATAAATGTATTAATTCATAATCCTTTAACTTTCACGCCATGTTTAAGAAGTGACATCCACCCTTCCAGTTGTATTTCACATGAATTATCTTCTGTCTGGATCTCTGTCAGGCTTTGCTGTTCCAAGTCCCCACCTGCATACAGTACTAAGGGCTCTGAAACTAGCTCTCATGAGATTCAAGATTAAATAAAATTAACATATAAGGAATCCCAAAGGAAAAAAAAAAATCCCACCTCCAAAAACTCCAAAATGTTCAGGAGACAAATACAAATGACAAGAAACAGCTCCTCGGTTATTAAGGACATACAGAAATGGCTCTCTGGGCTTCAAAACCTGGGTCCACATGCCAAAACAAGACTTTACTTACCAGCTCTTGGAACTGGAAACTCAGACAGGAAGAACAAGGGCCTTGAGGATCCCTGCTGCTGAGCAACAATGCTGAACTTCAAGGTTTCTAAATTGTCTCCACTAAATGGGATATGTTTGGAAAGTTACTTTACGTGACATGTTCATCAAGGGAAAAAAAACAAATCCTCTCACTATTTACTTTTGCTCTTTCCTTTTTGGGGGATGTTTTCTGGTGGTTGGTAAAGAAACAGATGAGTTCTGCAAAGGGAAATAGACTGAGAGCCTTTATGTGCACGGTCTCGTTTTCCCCTACAGCTTTGTATACACAGCTGTGGCCAGAAGACTTTTGCTGGATGAAGGACACACAGTTCTGCACTCACTGCCACAGCACAAGGAAGATCATCATTAATTGCTTTGCAGTGAAGGTTTGAAATAACAAATCAGTGAATTATTTGAGAATTCAATGAGCTTTTCTTCTGATTTCCTTTTCTTTTTGAACCGCTGTCTGTATCACTCTGAAGTCTTTCCATGAATACAGGGTAGACTTGAAAGCTTTTCAGTGCTAGAGAGAAGAGTTCTGACTAGATAAAGCTTACTAATAAATTATACTTGGTTTGGAGAGGGCAATCTTGTCAGTATTTCAATTTTTCTAAGTGTGAATACTGCAGCAACATATGCAACATTAGTATTTAGAGAAAATGATGTATCAGCAAATGGCCATATCCAACTAAAAAAATGTCCAAAGGAATAATAATGGAATGAAGGGGTAAAATTAAAGCAGGTGGAATAGTACCTAGAATTATTAAGCAGAAAAATAAAAAATAGTTATGATTTTGTCAGAGAAGTGACAATGTTCAGCTTATTTGTCACAGATGAAAAAGCACGAGCTGAGCATAAAGTCTGGGATAGTCACAATTCCTCCCCTGCTTGAGAATACAGGAGAAAAATACAGGGGTCTAATTATTCATGATTGAGGCACTTTATAATAGGTTAAAATTAATATGTAATATAAATAGAGATCTGTAATCCTTTTATGCACTTGGCTATCATGGCCTAAAAGCATTATTGGGAATAGAGAACATGGCATGAATGAACAATCTAGGGAATTGAATAGTTATGAAAAGACTAAACAAAGATAGCACTATCCCCAAAAGGCTGAGACAGCAGTTACAAGACACTAGTACATCTGCACATTTCAGGTAGAAAAGATACCACTATTTTCCTATGCAGAGATTTAAAACAAACCCCTAAAAAACAAAGCACCAGTGCTCTCATTTCCCCAAATGGTGCTAAGATATCTTGGGAAAAGAAATTGAGGTAAACTCAGTGATCTCTGATACAGAGGCAAACTAACAGAGATAAGTGAAATATGGAAGTGGATGGAAGAACTCTCCATGATCCTCAGGTGGAAGATGCCAGCATCCCTTATAAACAAGCTTATACATAAGGTTCTCTTTAAACTCTCTCAAGGGAGACTTAGAGAACCTAGCACTGGTACCTCAGAGACAATGGAAGTGCAGAAACTAAGTTTTAGTGAGACCAACCAGAAAGATCTGATTTTGGCAAAGGGACTGCAAAATCAGGAACCTAGCATGCAATGAGAAAAATAATTATTATTCCATCCTGCATCATGTCTGAGACTGAAGAAGAATAGTACCTACTAATACAGAAGGAAAGCTCAGCAGTTCAGCCAGTCTGGTAACTGTGACCCTGCTTACTTTCCATTGCCTTTCTTGCTCTAAACATTAGCTAGAGCTGAAGTAGAACCTATAAAGCAAAGCAATTTCTTTCTCCTTATTTACATGAGACAGGCACAATCTTGTCCTCTTCTCTCAAATTCCATCCCACAGACTACACTTTCCAAGTAGAATGCCAAGGGAATTAGTGTACCTAATGTAATCAGAGACCCAGAGATATGCTATTGCCCATTCAGTACAGAACATTCACAGGATCAAGTCACACATGTAGTCAGCTGGCCAACACCATATAGAGCCTTCAGTTATAGTCTCAAAGTAATGTTGAATATTTTCCTCATTAATTTTTCTGTGTAGATCAATGCTGAAAGCTTAATTGTATATTATTGCTGACTGAATGGATGAGAAGGAAATGAACATAATCCCCAATGAAGAGATCTGAAAGCACTGAGAAGCAATCACATCCAAAACCTCTCTTTATTAAACTGCTTAATTTTTACATTTTAAAAATATAAGGATATAGGAGCTCTGTTTCTAGGGTTTTCCTCTTCCAAGATAGCTCATCCTGTGAAACTGGATGAGCCCAACATCAGCTGTACAGACAGGAGATCTTTAAGCAATAGTAGGATACTGCATTTAACAGCATTCCTGTGCCAGTCTGCATAATGAGTGGGGGATGAAAAGCAATCATTTTTCTTCATGTACAGCTCCATGAGGACAGTTCCAAGCCTGCCACACAAAACTTCTTTAATAATGCAATCCAGTGCCTTTGATTTGAGGAACACACAAAAGAATAAACAACCTATTAATCTAAATTTTCTCATTTGCCTGAAAGTACAAAGAGGCAATGAACAAACCTCTTGGCTACCTTAAGTGTACTGAAATGCAAAAAGGCTTCTTTTCTCGCCCTACAGTTACTCAGGAGAAAGGAGTGGGGAGAAAAGGGAGGGGAAAGAACAGGCAAGGAAAGCAGAAATGGTTTTAAAAGAAATTAGTCAAAATGTGGGCCACAAAGAATTCTGAAGAAGACTTTCAAGTACTACCACACGAAGGCACTTGAATACAAGTGGGTATGCTCAGAAGACGATTGCACAAGATAGCATTACTTAGTAAAGGGCAAGAATCCTCAGGCTAACCAGCTCTGAATTGAGCCGGTACTGTCAAGACAAGGGAACCACTGGTAGCAGCTTGATTAATGTTTTCGGTGGTTTGGTTTGTTTTGGGAAGCTTCAATACAAAATACAGGTGAACACCTTGATTAATGTTTGTCTCCTGAGTGTCTGCAGTGGTGTGTGCTTGCTCTCTTGTAATGTACATGCAGTCAGCAGAGGGGCTTTCATTATCCATCCACCGATCTTAACAGAATGATTCTAGAAGCACTGTCAGCCTGACTCAGAGCCCGCTGTGCCCAAGCACTGTGAGTGTGGTTGGAGGGTATGTTTAGGCACTTGGCTAAACAGTTTTGGCAAATGATCTTGGTTTCCCTGCAGCCTTTTGCACAGCAAGCAGAGTGATATTAAAACTGCTTGTCAAAGGAGCTTCACTACAGCTATGGTTTGGGTAAAACATGAATAGTTTCAGACCCTCCTCTGCATGTATACCAAATTATAATGTACATTGGAAAGTTAGGAAAAAGAAAAAAAGGTACTTCGTTGGATGTAACGTAAGTGGCTCTTGGGGAAAAAATGGAAAAAATATTCTGACAACTGTGGGATCAGCAGAACCACCATAAACTGAGAAAGGGGTAGAACCTACACCTTTTCAATACAAAAAAAACCCTTTTTTGTATTGAAAGTTCAGGGGAGACTTGAAATAACTACAAGCAGGATATTTTCAGTAAAATGTTATTTGAGTCAATATAGCAGTAATCATTCTTCCTTGGCTCCCCTCTTCATCACATAGTTACAGTCAGGCAAGACAAATATAGAAAGCTGTTGAAAGCTTATGCTACAGTTGTAAACAAGAAAACTGAAATTATATAGAAGTGTTTTAGAAGTTAGGTAAGTTCAATGGTGCTAAGAGCAAGTTTGGCCTGCTAGGCCCTTAATGTCACCAGCAAGCAAAGCTGTAATACAAGCATAGATTTGATACTGGGTCATCTACTGAAAAGAGCAGGCCTGCTCTCCTCCCTACCTTTCATTCCCACCTTCTCCATTATTGCCAGCACAGCTGCCTGTACAGCCTTGTGAACAGGGCAAGAAACTGGTTATAACTGAAAAGCACCTTATTTTTTTCCCTGTTATTTTTTGTATCAGCTCTGTGCAGTCTTCAATACACAGCCAACTGCATCCCCACAAAGGAAGGGAAGAAAATGAGCAGCTGAGAGGAGGCCAAGGACTACTACTTCATTCACCAGTGCCAATCTAAAGGTACTTATCTAATCACAGGCTCAGTTGTCTTCCTTGGAAAGAAGCAGTTTCCTTGCAAGCCACCTGGTAGAACAGCTGGCCACAGGATTCCCAGTAAAACACTTATTTCTCCAGTGCCTGAAAGCAATGCATCACCTTCCTCAGAATGCAATCCACAAAATCTCCCTACCCCCACCACAAACTGGACAGTGACAGGCAAGATTTCACAAATGATAGTACCCCTGATTAGAAAAAATGCATGAAATATATACCATTACTGGTTTGTGAAAAAAATAATTAAAAAAAAAAAAAAAAAGGTTGGCTCTACTGAAAAACTCAGGAAAAAAACCAACCCCAGGAAATTAATCTCTTGAAGACTAAGTTTCATTATCTTCTCTATCATGCAATTCTAAATCATTAAGAAAATACCATATTGTCATTAAAGCTAGAGAATTAAAATGACATATAATCCTACATTTTTCTACTGAAGAATCTCTTACAAAAGTAAAATCTTGAACTCAAGTTAGTGAACCAGAGCTAGGTGCCTCCACTTGCCCAAACATCCTCTTGTAGCCCCATCTCAAGAAATTTAGGACTATCTCAAAGGGATCTGTAACCAGTCACTTTAGTACAGAGGCAACTGTGTATAAGCCTCTGGTTTGTAGTATTCAGACACTGCATTTTAAACGGTTTTATTAAACAAGATAAGAACATCCCTTGCTCTAGGCAAAAAAGTCATTAGATGCAGCTAGTTCCACCCTGTCTCTCTAGTGCATTTGTATTTGACTTGGAAAGATGCATCTCCTTCAAAAGTGCCATGTCTGCCTGAAGGTTTTTCAACACAGTCAATTTTCTTTCCTAGTAATGGGAGTACATACCCTTCTGAAGGAGGCCTTTTGCATTTTGTTTTGCTTGGGTTGCTTCGTTGGCTGCTTAGTGTTTTTGTTGTGTTTTTGTTTGTGGGGGTTTTGGGGTTGTTTTTGTTTTTTAGGGTTTTCTTTTTAAGAGCCACGCATGATTACCAGGTGATTGAAACAAGACTTCTTTGCAGAGAGCAGGTTAATAGCTGAAGTGTTCCAAATTCTGAAAGTCCATCCACACTTAGACTGTCATGCCAACATAAGGTTTATCTTGACTATGCTGACAGTTTCTATTGCTATTTAGAACATTTACCTTTCCATTTTATGCACAACAAACAGCATGACAACAACTACTCCAACCTCAGCAACTTGAAAGACCTGCTTTTGAATCTTTACCATTTATAAATCTCTTCTTCCACTCAATAAAATAAAATAGGAATGAGGAGGGATACATTAATTTATATATATTTAATTCTCCTAGAGAATTTAAAGCATTGCCTAAGCACTGACATTTTCATCATATGTTGCAATTTCCTGTTTCAAACGGAAATTTTCCCTGTTTATGCCTTCAGATATTTTGGAAGCCAGACTCTTCTCAATGTCATCCAATGACAGGATGAGAGGCAATGGGTGCAAGTTGGAGCACAAGAGGTTTAGGGTCAACACAAAGAAAAACTTTTTCCCAGTGAGGGTGGCAGAGCTCTGGAACAGGCTGCCCAGGGAGGTTGTGGAGTCTCCTTCTTTGGAGACATTCAAGACCCACCTGGATCTGTTCCTGGGTGACTTGGTCTAGGTGATCCTGCCTGGCAGGGGGGTTGGACTAGATGATCTTCTAGGTCCCTTCCAACCCCTAACATTCTGTGATTCTGTGATAGTCCTCTTGACATTTTGGTCCAAGGGGGCAAAACCAAAGTAGTATTCAGAAAAAGCGTGATCTGTATTTCATGTAACGCGTATCATCCCTAATTTTCTGCATAATCTAAACCATTTTACATCTCAGTGTTAATTTGGAAGATGTCAGTAATGAAGTGCTACTTAAGATATTAGAAAATTAAAAAGCAGATGTTCATCACTTCTGTCAGAATTTTGAAAAGTTGGCTGACAAGCTCTCAGCACTGCTGAGAACTGATTTACAAAGTCAGAATCACCTGGGAATTTTATAGAACCAAAAAAAATGTTGAAGTCATATTAGGACTTAGAAATTAGAAGACTAGGGGCTTACTCTGACTGAAGAGGCTACTCAACAGCTTGCAGTATACCAATGAGTGCAAGGATGGGGTTGAAGTAAGGCCTACAGTGGTTGAGATAACCTGGGTACTTGTACTGTGGCCAGCTTAAGAGTACACCCAAGGAAATAATTGACTTTATGAGTTAATTACTAATAGCACTAAAATAATTTTCATGGTGAATTAAGTAGTCTTTTCAAATGGGAACACAAGTCTCAATATAAAATAGCATCAAATAGCAGGCTTTGAGAGATACTACACTTTATACCAAACAGTGTTTTGATTAAAAAAATGTCAATTCTTCAATTGCCAAAGACGTTAACAAGGTAACTTCTACAGTTCAAAACAAGGATGAGGAATCACTACTTAAAAGATGTATTTCTCCTGGGATCCTGAAAATTATCCCCTCAGTTCTAAATTCTGAAACAATTTTTTATTTAATGGCCTACAAAAGAACAAGAATTAATGATAACATTTGTGAGCCATAGAGAAACTGAGGAAACAAACATTTTAAAGGAATGAATAGCAACATAGAAAAACCTCATTGCCACAGTTGGCTCACACCTAGTCTAGAGTATCCTCATCCAGGAAACAATAAATCAAGAATGCAGAGGGCTCCACCTAGGTAAACAGTTTCTTTGAAGACAAGTAGGGAGAAGGGTGCCCACAAATGCTCAGCATAATGTAACAGGACAATAAAATGGTCCTCAGATGAGTAAACAGAATACCAAGTAGAAAGGCTGGGTTACTAGCATTTGACCAATCAGTTATGGGCATTTTAATACCCACAACTCAGGAATGATGGTGAGGATTGAAAAGGAGTAAGAAGTGCTGCAAAAATGATCGTGTGCTTACATAACATGCCTCCCAGAGAGGTGCTCAAGGTGAGAATTTACTTGGCTTATCAAAAAAGGATAAGAAACTGACTTCAACATATGATTCAAATACTTAAAGCACATAATTTTCATAAACAGTGGACTTTT
The DNA here is from genome assembly GCA_025447755.1 of Corythornis vintsioides. NCBI lineage: Eukaryota > Metazoa > Chordata > Aves > Coraciiformes > Alcedinidae > Corythornis > Corythornis vintsioides. Next base: position 87,145 of record JAOEGS010019912.1, read on the forward strand.
TTTAGATATATCTATTAGATATGTAAATATTATATATATAATTTCTTTATATATTTTTAAAAGGTGAAGATAATCATATTGTTAGACTAACACAAGTTAGGATTGTAGTGGTGTGTTCAGAATTCTCATTTACTAGCCCCTTACGATAGTTTTCAGTTCAAAATCAACTAAGACTCAGTAAACTCTGAGCCCTGACCAAAACTGAAATGCTACCAAATAAACAGGCTTCCTTCCCTGTCAGGACACTTTATTTCTCACCTAGCCCTTCAATCTTCACAAGCAGCCTTCGGAAGCAAGCAGCCCAGCAGCAGTGTGGAGCAAACCTACTGCCTGCCTGCGGAACTGGGACAGGCAGGGCTGCTTCCCGCCCGTGTGCTGCAGCGTGTGAGCTCCCCAGGAAGGTGGCCGAGCACAGGCTATTTCTAGCAGGCCTCCTTCCCACGGAAACCCAGTTCAGCACTTCATGGGGCCCGGGCTGCAGGCCAGCCTAATTGCTCTGGCAGCACCGACAGCTGACTGCTTCCTCCCGTTATTTTTCCCAGGGGCCCTTAGGCCCCTTCAGGCTCACAAGACTTAATCAAATCTGAATGCCCTTCTGGAAGATATGCAAATTATTTTTCAGTTGGACAAAAGTGTTTTGGCTCAATACTAGTGTTACTAAGTGAAGTGTAATGATGTGCTATACAGGTCAGACTACATGGCCTAATGGTACTTAAACTCTGGCTATAAACTTCACAAGTGTATTACTCTCTAAAGGAGGTTTTAAAGCTCAGTATATTAGTTATATTACCTAATTAGTCTGGGCCAAGTATCAACACAAAGCAATATGTCCTGTGTTTTAGGGCCAGGTTTCTCAACACGGGGTTTTGTGCTTATGAAGTGCTAGGTGGTTTGAGTTCAGCCATGGTTGCAGAGTACCAAACTGCATCCCCAGCTCGTGTGACCTCGTGCTGGCAGCAAGACATGCTATGCCAGAAGGAAACCAACTCAAGCAGAAGTAGTACTCAATAATTTTCTGCCAACTTAGCATGCTGAGACAGATCAGCACGAAGTCAGACAAGTGCTGTAGCTGCTACATAGAAGGATGAGAGAAAGCAGTGTCTCACTAGCCAGCAATTAGACAGGTCATGCTAACACAGTTCTGCAGCTTTAATAAGAGCATTAGTAAAAAGTCTCATATGCATTCAATTCAGAGGACAGCTTCAGTTTCCAATTTATCTTAGCCATATAACAAGAATGGGTCTCTTTTCTATCTAATTCTCACCATAAGAAAATGTATCACTAGACTATCCTTCTCTTAAATACTGAGCTGCAGCTTTTTTCACTGCAAAGTAGGATAAACCAACTATGAATGTTTCATAGACACATGAAGCACAGTAGTCTGGTTTTAAAGTAATTTTAAAACTGATTGTGAAGAAAGACAAATGATGTTGCTTTCAAGGTAATGAAAGTACCATCTCTAAAAGAACAGGTTTTAGCTTGCAGTACTCCATCTTGCCCTGGGCAACCCATTCTTGCTGCATGGTGGAACACACAAGTCTTGTATATTCCCTTTATTTCTATTAAAAGATACAATGTGGGATCATAGAATGCATTACAGGTGACAGCTCAACTGAATATTGGACAACTCTACAGGAAACACACATGTAATTTCTTGGTTCTCCTTCACCTATTAAGATGAACTGAAAAAAACCAAACCAGGGCAATAGAGATAATGCTAAGATAAAGATAGTATCAGTTGTTCTAGTTACAATAAGGCTTTAGGGATAAAGTGACAACCATTTCATTGGGTTCATGGATCAACTCTCTCTAAACAATAATGGTATCTCTACTCTCTATCTTACCCAGCCAGTTGCCTGTCTTTGTGTACATTACTAGAATTAATACTACACAGAACTTGACAAGATTTGTTGTTTATTTACAACCACTCTTCTCACATGCTAATGTGTGACACTAGCTCTTCAGAGGAAGAATTTGCTTTTCTTGCCAATGCACCCTTGGCAGACTCTGCCCTTGAAACAGAAGATTTCAGGGAGGGCCTGAAGCCAATTAAGAGGGAATGCAAGGGAGGGTAGTAAGATATGAGAAAAATGCCTGCAATTTTACAGGGAGAAGACTCAGCTGCCAGTTATTCGTATGTTTGAACTCACACACAGACACTAAGCTGTTCTATCAACAGAAGGTACACACTGAGATACTCAACTGCCAGAAAATGCCAGGGAACAGGTGCTCCTCTATGCTTATATACTTATATATGAAGATGACTGCATTAAGAAATAATGTAATATATCATGCTTCTTCCCAACCCTCTGAAACAAGGAAAATCTCCAACACAACACCTTCATCTCCATGCTAGAGAAAACCTACACAGATCACATAAGTTCACAGGCAGCTTCTTCAAACTCACCTGTGCCTCAGGTAAAACATCCTGGGACTGAGACTTTGCTTTGCACCCAGCAAAAACATAAAATCCTTCAGAATTTTTAAACTCCTTCAAAAACAGTGAAGTCATTTGCCACCCTTTCTGTTAACCTTCCCAGCTTCTATCAATCCATAATGGTGCTTTTGGCCATTTCCAAATCACTTCACACAACATGGAAACAAGGGGGATTGTGTGCTATAGTTTTATCAGAATACATCTATTCACTACATCCACATCTTGCAATAAAGTACATATGCAGTTAAAAAGTAATTGAACTATCATGATGATTTAGTAATCTCTAGACTTCTGCTGGCATTCAAACATGGAAGTCACATGCTAACACTGTGAAAGAGGAGAACCAAAAGATTTCCTGTAGAAGCAACACCCAGACAAGACTAACAAGGCCAGACACAGTATCCCTCTAGGATCATCTATATGTTAGCATGACTGGGAATGAATAAATAAATAAATAATTACACAATAAGAATTGAAAGAACAAACTCCACAACAAATTTCAAAGATATTAAGTCTAGTGGAATGGGAGATAATTCAGTTAAAGCCCAAACTTAATTCTGTGAAAAGTGACCCCATTGATTCTCAACTCATCCCATTCACTCGTTCTAGTCCAATCCACTGACAAGATTTCAGAGAAGCATGTGTATGCACTGTTCATATTCTGTTTGGTTTAGAGGGAATAAAAAAAAACTTTTTCATAATGATAGCCCCCCAAAAATCCAGCTCAGATTGTGTAGGCCCTCACAAGCGTTTTTCCCTTCCCCTGCCTCTCCTAATTTGTTAATCTTAATTTCAGTATTATAAATTAGTCAATAATGTTTGCTGCCACTTATGCCCAAACTTTCTCATTTTCTGCTGCACTCATCACAGAATAAATATGGTTGGAAAGGACCTCCTAGATCACTGAGTTCAACCATACCAACCAACAAACAAACAAACAAACACACCCAAACATCCTCACTCTTAGAATATATCCTGAAGTACCTTGTCAATTCTAAATCTTTTGATATTTTCTTTAAATCATCTCTTCTGCAGAGATAAAAGCTATTTTATTCTGAATGTATTTAGATTTACTTGTATTTCCCCAAAAAGCTACTGTAGTCTGAAACTAAGAGTTTAGAATAACTTCTGGCTATAACTTGAACAATGATATTTCACCCAGACTAGGCTGAAAGGAGGATGTAAGTTGTCCCACTTAACTCCCTCCTCTACAGTCAACTACTACTACATTCTGGTTTCAAGATAATCATTGTTGTGTAACTTTAGGAGTTACATAAATTCCTTTTATTATGCTACCTGCAAGTCAAACAAATAATTTTCTAAGTCAAGTTAACTTAGTAGCAAGCAAATATCCTGTATTTTGAGGGTCCTTAAAATACTAGATTACCTTAACACTTACTTAATCCTCTTCTCAAAATACTTTAGAGACATTCATTAAAAGTGATTGAATACTGAGGTCTGTGCTCTGCAGAGCAGTAATAAGTGAGTAAAAAGTCAAATTCTTCTTTACCTATATCCATATTACATAAAAAAAAGTTCAAAACAGAAAAGGCTATTAAGAAGATTGATTTACTTATACATCACTTTTATAATCCGAGTTTCTACATTTTAAATGTTTCATCTGTACCAATTAGAAATAGTCATACAGATTAAGTATCAAATGTATTTGACCAACATCTAAAACACATCTAAATGCTAAAATACAAAGAGAGTAAGAAAAGTGACAAGTCAAGGCAAAAAAATGTTTAACTTTCTGGTTAAAATCAATGGTCTACTTCATCCTCTGTTAAAACTATGCTTGGAGTTCAAGATGATTGTATATATTGCATGGGACAAACTCCTGCAACCAAATCACTACAAACACAGCTGCCACTTTCAAATTTCCCCTCTGCAGGTTTGGTTAGTTTTCACATGAATAAATATAAATATAGCTCTTGAAAACCAGTTCTAACTACCTGTGTTTTACCTTATTTCCTCCAGAACTGGTTTTAATATAATCCAAAGAATTGTTAAAAGGCAGAAAAATTCCCATAAGAAAACACTTGAGTCTGAATTGGGGAACAGAGGAGGGGGCAAGAAGAGAAGGAAGACAGATATTAAAGAAGGGGTTTTTTTTTATATTTAAATTTTTAAATT
>JAOEGS010019912.1:102638-112840 GCA_025447755.1 Corythornis vintsioides
CTCTGAGCAGCCTGGTCTAGTTGAGGGTGTCCCTGCTCACTGCAGGGGGGCTGCACTAGATGACCTTTGGAGGTCCCATCCGGCCCTAACCATTCCATGAATCTATGAAATTAATTAAATCAAGGTTCTAGTCTATAATTACTGCTAGAGAATCAGAGAAATTGCACTGAGTGGATGAAAATATTTACAGCAAGCTTTTCAGTTTTTTCCAAGAAATCCAGGTGCCCATCATCTGGCTAAGGCAAGATATAGATGAAGCCAAATGAGAACTTGTATTGAAAGTACAGCAGTGGTACTTTCCATCAGATGGCTGCTTCTCAATTTGTCAACAAGGTTCTCTAATTCTCCTACAGAAATTCTAGGAGTCTACATTTTCTCTCTCTTGACTACAACCTGACTTCAAATCAGATATGTCCTCACTGAATATTGGTTAGATTAATACCACACAGTTTACCTGAAATCTTAAAAATATTGTCCTGATCTAATACAAATGATTTAGAATGTAACAAAGTGCCTATTACTGGGAAGGTGTTAAAGACAGAGCCAATTGCTTCAGTAACTAATTATAGATTTTGTCATGTTTAACTACAATTGCCTAATTTCCAAGGATCCAAATAGCATATGTCAAAAAATGCAAGAACATGAACAATGACTTGACAATTCTGTTCATCACAAGCAGAAGTGTTGCAAAGCTTTACCAGAGGTGAGGTCTTATCTGTTTTTAAGAGATGGTTCTAGCTTCCTCTACAACAAGAAATGAGACTGAACAGCCTGAAACAAATTAGGCTTCTAGTAAGAAAACCCATCAAAATTCGTATTTGTACAGCAACATTCAGTGTATTTGCTTAAAACATTAAAGTCTAAAACATAATTTTACTTGCATGTAGTTACATGAGCTGATTTTGAACTCTGGCCAGTTCTGCAATACCTAATATCCTGAGTGCAGTATAATAACTAGACAAGATAGTACAGTGCTGAATAGTTCTTTTGGCACTGAAGCTTTTTCCTTGTGGATAGGGTTGGGCAAGAGGTCACATAGTCATCAGCAGGCCCCCTTCCACAGCCATGGGGATCCTGCATCACCCATGTGGTGTGCCAGGCAGGACTACTAGGTTAGGCACAGCTCAGACAGCAGCATTCCCCCACCACTGTAAACTCTGCCTCCTGCACGGCTCCTTGGCAAAGCACTCACTGCCCCAGCTGCCTAATAATCTCAATACCTCCCTCCCTCAAACTCCACACCTTAACTTCTAACCATCTCCACGTCTGCTACCCTGCTCCCATACACCAACTCTCAGCACTATTTTATTTTTTTTTCTAGGCCCATAAATGTTTCTCCTCTGATCTATTTTTGCTTGACGTGCAGTTCTGTAATGGGAGCAGCACTGGCAGCACGGTGCTCCTACACTGCTTTATGCTGAGAGCATTTCTTAACTATCCCATAGGCAATTGTGATGGTGTCTCCCTATTAACAACGTTAGAACATCAGAACGTGGTGTGAAGTGTCAATATTGGTACTGCACGAGCAGCCTAGCTGATCACATTCACGGGAAGGTACCGGGACAGCAGCAGATGCCGGAGCACTTGCCTCCATTTCTCCCCACCGTTCGGAAACACTTCCAGAAGGTCCGAAGGAAAGATGCCCTGTTGTGAGGAGTGGCTTGAACAAAGCTGAACTCACGGAACAAGATGTGTGTTCCTCGCCTCACGCTGGTAAAGCTGGGGAGATAAAGTCAAAGCAAGAGCATGTTAGAAAGCTGAACCCATAGGAATCCTCTGGGGCCGGCTGGAGCGGCAGCGAGAAAACCGCCGGCAGTTACACTCTTGTGAAAACAGATCTCCAAAGTTTCTAACCCTCTGTTCCCTAGAGAGACTATTTGCAAAAACCACACACTGGAACTTATTCTGCGAATTAAAGGTTTCTCAAAGTAAAATTTGTTCTAAAGAATCCCAGCAAGGGGTTTCCAAGAGCCACTTACTTGAAACCAATCCATTGAAAAATGACTGGCCAAGAGTAACTGTTGTTTATGTCACCAAAAGATGCCCTTGCTTTCACTACTATTTGAACTTCACTGTTATTTTCACCACAGTTTCATGTGAAGCCATAAAAGAAAAAAAGGAAAAAAAAAAAAGGTAAGTCTTATTTAACAGAAGACTCAAGATTTCATTTCTATCTTACTGAAACTTGACTGTATTGGATACATAAAATCTACTTCAGACATCATCAAAAGCATATGGGCACTTCACTAAACAACACTTGGCACTAGTGCATTGTGAAAGTCATAACTGGCCATTATGATGAACAGTTAATTTGGTGTTCGTATTCTTGTATTTCAGTACAAATTTCTCACATTTGAGTTGTAAGCACTTTAGGCTAACTTATTATAATAAACATTTGTCTTCAAAAGGTTTCTCTGAAGTGCAAGAAGCTCTCCTTTGGGCATGGTAAACCTCAACATGCCAGAATAATAGAAATGCAAATACAAACATTATATACCAAATGGTGTAATGACAGGGTTGCCTCAAAGATAGATTTTGTGCATTTCACTCTGCATAATGCAAGTGGGACAAAGCTTTCAAACACTCCAGAGAGATCATTAAAACATTCACTTGGGACAGCAGCTTAACTCTCCCACAGAGGAGAGAATTAATAAAAAGACAGAAGTTTACTTTCATCATAGCAGAATCTCTCCATAGGTAGCATCTCCACAACAGACAAAATCCAGTAGTCAGTGTGAACCCTCTCAGTTTGCAATCTAAAATAATCTCTTTAAATATAAATAGTTTAAATCACTTTCTCCTTTATAGTACAGAAAAGGGTCTGACATATGAAAGAGAATTACTCCAGACAGAGCTGAACAAAATTAAAAAGTCATGTAACAACTTGGAAATGTGTGGAAAGAATCCAATTCCATTTTTCAGAAAAAGAATCACAACTTCTGGTTGTTGGTTTTGGTTCATTTTCGTGGTTTGGTTTGTGGGTTGTTTTTTTTTTTAATATATCCTGGTTCTTAAACAAATGCAAGTAAAGGGATTTTTTTTTGTCATGTATTGAAACAAAGTGCAGGACACTGTTTCTAGCTCTCCTACACAGAAGGAAATGTAACTCAAAAGAAGTGCCATCACCTTATGATTAATAAACACTCATGGAATTAGGAATACTCTTTCACTTAATATTCTGGGGAAATAGTTTGTATTTATGAACCGTTAATCATACTCCAGTGCTGTACAAAGCAGAGGAAAGCACAGCCATTGTCTCAAGAGACTGAAGTGAATAAATAAATTGTGTGTCTGATTAAAAGACACCAAAATTACAGTATCAGGTTCCCATGACTATAGGTGCAAGTAAAGAGCATTGTAAATGCTGTAGCTCACTGCCTTAGAGTGAATGAGTTCAGAGTAAGGGAAAGTAACTGACATAAAGTCCCACAAGATGCCTATGACAAAGCTGAAAATAGGATTTTAGGTCTTCTCATCCCAAACCACAGCCTGCAAAACTTTTTTCATTTCTGATGTGCTTTGTTTTGCTGATGATTTGAAAGGGTGACAGGGAAGAGAGAGTTATGAATGAAAAAGAGAAACCTGGTGTAATAAAGAAAGATAGCTTTCAGAAAGATGACACACATAAAGGAGATGATAAATTAAAGAGAGATGAAGGCACAACAATACAATTAAAAGCACTAAGTCATGTTGCTCAGAACAACTACAGCACATGCAACTTCTAAAAGCACATCCTGGCACAACTGTAAGGGAAAAGTCCAAATGTGAAGGTAACAGACTATTAAATTCACAGCAGACAGCCCTGCTATATATAGTTTACAGAAAACTCTAGTCACTTGCATCTTCAGCACGGGATGGCTCTAAACCTAGCAGGCAGAAGGGTATGATATCATCTGTTGTTGCTTACTTGGTTAAAAGAGTGGGTGGATAGGTTGGAACATCAGCACACCTGGATATGCTGACAGCCAAGTGCCACCAGGTACTTGAGTAAAAGAGGTACAATATTTCATGGTACAATATTTCATTCTTCATTTCTTGTAATAAGCTTTTATTTAAATATACCATGGAAGGATCTTTTCCCCAAAAGCTCAAGTCTGCAAGCATGGGAGTCCGAATTTTACCCCAGTTAAGACACTGCACCCTACTTTATAAATACCTTTTAATGAGCTGTACAAGTTCAGCTCCAAGCAGCCAGCCCATGATGGAGCTTATGCAGCAAGCAGCCCCATGACTAATCAACAGATCAGACATGGTCAGGATCACTACAAGAGACAGAAACACTACATTTTGAGCAAACTATATATTTGGAAATCTCTTCATCACAGATGCAGAGTACAAAAATTATTTGACCAGGTTTTCCATACCATTGGCCCAGGTGTAGTTACCATTAATAGGGCCAGTAGAAACAACCTGCAGATAAACTCTGCTGGAAGAAAAACAAATGGTGGCCACACATTGCTGTCACAGGTATTTCAACATCATGGAGAGATCATGATCAGCACTTAATTATTATTTTTTTTATGTACATGTGAACAGACTTCTTTTCCAGTTTGTTTTGGGTTGGTTTTTTTTAATGCAAAAATGAAACAAGTTACAGGCTCAGAGGAATGGTGTAAGTAAGCAAGATACCTATAGCAAAGAAATAATATTACCTCAAACATTCCCAGCAAATTTAATAGCTGCTGAGATTCTTCCTTCGGGTTGCTCAGTCCTCCCTTACTCTGTCCTCCTTTCACTTAACAATTCAAACCCTTAGCAAAAATCAGTTGCCAGAGTTTCACAGCACATTTCACAGAAACAGAAAGCTTTGGGTTGGAAAGGACCTTGAAAGGTCATCTAGACCAATCCCTCTACAGTAAGGAGGGACACCTTCAAATAAATTAGATTGCTCAGATCAAGGTCCAACCTGACCTTGAATGTTTCCAGGGATGGAACACTCACCACGTCCCTGGGCCAGTGTTTCAAAAGCTTCACTGTAAAAAAATTTCTTCTTTCTAGCCAAATCTCCCCTTTTTTAGTTTAAGACCATCACCCCTTGTCCTGCTGCAACAGGCCCTGCTAAAAGGTCTGTCCCCATCTTTCTTCAAGTACTTTAAATAATGAGAGGACATAGTAAGGTCTCCCTGGAGCCTTCTCTTCTCCAGGCTGAACAACCCCAACTCTCTCAGCCTTCCCTCACAGAGGGAGTGATGCTCCAAACCTCTGGCTTTTTTTTGTTGCCCTCCTCTAAACCCACTCCCACAGGTCCATGTCTTTCCTGTGCTGAAGACTTCAGAGCTGGACCCAGTGTTTCATGTGGGGTCTCACCAGAGCAAAGAGGACACCTTCTTTAGCCTGCTGGCCACATTTCTTTTGGTGCAGCCCAGGATACCTTTGGCTTTCTAGGCTTCTGTCCTGGTTTCACTGGGACAGGCTCATAGGCCAGGCATGGTCTGCAGGCCATTAGCATTTTCAGCTCAGCCTGGGCAGCTGCCCCAAGTTGGCTTATAGGTGTATCCCAGACCATAAATGTCACACTCATTATAAAGGGGGAAGTTTGCTGGAGGATACATACACACCTCTTTCTTGGGCTTCCACTCAGGTTCCTCCTGTCCCTGCTTCTCTTTCTTCTCCTGCCTTCCCATTATTGTGACCACTGTTCATTTGCTGGGTTGAGTATAGCTTTGCATACTTTATAGTGGCATTGGTATTAGTTTGGTTGTTTCATTAAATCCATTTTCATTTCAACCTGAGGGTCTTTTTTCCCCAATTCCTCTTCTCTGCTGGGAAGGTGTCATCAGGTAATAGAGCAACTGCTATAGTTCAGCCCCAGATAGAAACTAGATGTAGAGAGCTGTAAACAGATATGCCATTTATCTGCCACTTGCCAGAGGAGAAGAGTGAGGCAGAGACTATTTCCTTCACCAAGATTCTAAGATCTCCTTATTTATTAATTTACAGCTCTTTTTATACCCTTTTAACTTCAAGGTAATTGGGCAAGAAATCAGCCACCTCCTGGGGTGATTGGCTGGGATGCCACAACACCCAGAGTCAAAACATCTTTCTACTGTTTTACAAACAAATGCCAGCAAGGTCACAGCTTGGTGAGAACCTCCACTTTCCCAGAGGAAGGAAAATTCCTTTGCTGTAGCATATTAACACTCACACACATAGTGCAGGTTCAGGTCCAGCTTTTCATCCCCTAGTATCTCTAAGTCCTTCTCCCCAGGGCTGTTCTCAATTGCATCATCCCTCAGACTGTATTAACACCAGGCATTGCTCTGACCCAGGTGCAGGATCCTGTACTTGGCCACACTGTACCTTATGAGCTTCACACATGCTCACTTCTTAAAACTTGTTCAGGTCCCTCTGGATGGCATCCTGATGCTTGGGCATGTCAACTGAACCACCCAGCTTGGTGTCATCTGAAAAGTTGCTGAAGGCACCCTTGATTCCACTATGCTATTAATGAAGATATTAAACAGCCCTGGTAGCAGTACAGACCCCTGAGGGATGACATGTCACTGATCTCCATCTGGACATCAAGCTATTGACCACTACCCTCTGGATTTGACCATCCAAACAAACAGTCCACCCATCAAATCCATATCTCCTCAATTTAGAGAGGATGTTGTAGAGAACTGTGTCAAAGGCCTTATCGAAGTCCAGATAGATGACATTTGTATCTCTTCCTCTGACCACTGATGGAGTCTCTGCCCTTGAATGACACTGGGTTGGTCAGGCAGAACTTGCCCTTGGTGAAGCCATGCTGGCTGTGTCTAATCATCTCCCTGTCCTCCATGTGTGCTGGCATAACCTGCAAGATGATGTGTTCCATGATCTTTTCAGGCACAAAGGTGAGGTCAGTAGTCCCCAGGGTCCTCCTTTCTGCTCTTTTCAAAAAGCAGGTGCAATGTTTTCCTTTTTACCAGTTACCAGGAACTTCACCTGACTGACAGAACTTTTCAGATACCATGGAGAGTGTCTTGGCAACTACCTCAGTCAATTCCCTCAGGACTTTGAGATGCACCTATCAGGTCCCATAGACTTGTGTATGCTCAGGTTCCTTGGGTGGTGATGAACTTGATCTTCTCTTACAGTGGGAGGGACTTTTCTCCTCTGGTCCCCATTTTGCAGTCCATCAGCTTGGGGGGTGCAGCAAGAGAGGCTGACAGTGAAGACTGAGGCAAAAAATGCTGTTGAGTACCACGGCCTTCTCCTCATCTGTTGTAACCAGCTTGCCAGTTTTGCTCGTTGGGGTAAGATGACCTTCCTTTGTGGCTGACATACTTGCAGAACCCCTCCTTTTTCTTCTTTGCATCCCTTGCTGAGTTCATCTCCAGCCATGCCTTGGCTTTCCTGACCCCATGCATTTGCAGGAGAAAGACTTGTGAACAAACTAAGGTATCTCAATAACGTATTTGTTTGTCCTCAATCATTTAGAATTAGGTTTGTGAAACCAGAACAGATAAAACCGTTTTTCATTTCTCTCATTAACTTCTCCTTTCCCCCTTTAGGGATTTAGTGCAGTCATCTGTAAAAGACTCCTTCAAGAATAAAGCTTTCAGTAACTCTGCAAGTCTCCAAGCCTCCTACTGCAAACCTAATGGCTGCACTGGCCCCCTGCATTACCAGAAAATGGAGAAGGCTGATTAGAACATTAACAAAAGTTACTAATGATGACATTTTATATGTCTTGCTGAAACAGACTAAAAACTGAACTGACTGTTCATTAGTTAACACCAGTTCACTGCAAACATTTGCATTTCACACAAGAATTGTTATGCAACTGGATACTCTGATAACAAAACAGCTTTTCCCATTCACTTGTTCTGGAGAAAGATGAGAGAAAAATAAAGCAAGGTTCTCGCCCAATGGGAAGATCTAAAGAAACTTTTGCAGTAGGGACTTCAAGATGCTTATTTTTTCATTCCTGTCCTTTGCATGCCCCAAAGCAGCCAAATCACAGAACAGTCTCTTCAATCACCACTGCTGAGAAAGCTCCATCTTGTAGCACGCCCAGTGTGTGCCTGTGGGATGGCACGTGAGGAAGGAAAAAAATGTTCTGGGAGAAGACTGATAAAAGAGCCCCAGCTCTCAGAAATGGTAATGCTGGGAACTCTAGCACTCAGGTGCTGGTTCTCTGAACAGAGCTGCTTTCAGTAAGGCTTTGTCTTGTGTAATTACATTTCGGCAACGTGCCAGAGTTCAGAAACTTTCAAGCACTCTTTTCAATCCTTTGGACTTCTAAATAGATTGTAAAAGTCCCAGGATGCTATGGTAACATCCCAATTGAAACCCACTACAGTAGTTTGCCTGCTGAACTCGGGCAAAGCCAAACAGGCACAATACAGAGAGAGCCCCAAGTCCCCGAGAAGGACAGAAGAGCTTGCCAGGATCCTGCTGTCCTCCTAGCAGGTGCCACCTTTGGTTACCATGCAAAGAGCTGAAAGATTTCACAGGACACTTCCTCTGCTAAATGGAAGACAAGGAACATGGACTGTTACTCCTTAATTTACAGCAATACTGCTTGCATTTTTCATCAAGAGCATGATGAAGAAAATAACTTTAAAGGCTTACGCTGCTCCTCCAGTATCAACAATTTCTTCACACACACACTAATTTTCTTCTTCAACACACAGGTGTCTAAATCAATAAAACAGAATTGTCTTAAACAAGGAAGTCTCAAATGCAAAGCTGCCATTAGTTGCTATGTCCAGTCTGACTGAAACATCTGTAGAGAGAAACAGTGCAGAGGACCTGATGTCAACATGGGCATCTCAGGGTTCTTTTTTTCTTGAAACACACTCTGGACTAGCTCTAGTCTGGTCCCTTGAGCTGAATGCTCATTTGCAGTTGGAACACATCACCCAGTTTAGTTCCATTTGAAAGGAACCCAAGTCACAAGCTCCAAGAGTGCTTCATGGTGTGACCCAAAGCACAGTAAACAGGGATAATCAGGAGTATTAAAGAATATGGTACAATGGATAACAGAGAACTTGGTCTAGCAATAGAAAATACTGTAATTCAAAAGGCTTTAAAACCCAGTCAATTTCTGTTGTTAAATAACTCATCCACACACAAAGCATCCCCAAGTGACCAATCACATCTACCCCAAGGCTATGCTCTGAAATAGCAAAATAAGATTTACCTTGCCTGGAAGGAGCCCTGAGAGGGAATATTAAAACTGTAGATACCAGGGAGGAAAAAAAAAAAATATATTAAAAAAATCCCATTTCACTGCTCTGTTGAATAAATTACTGCTGCACAACCATAATTTGAGACCACTCTATTAATCACTTATTAGTTTAAGTGTACAACACTACCTGCAATATGCAGACCAATCACGGTATTGTTGTTTCTTTAGCTCTCCCTCTTGGAAGGTAGAGTAGGAGCATTAGCATTCCTCGATTCAAAGCTGCTCTATCGAGTGCTTTTTAAAATTCCACAGATATTCAAATTTGTAACAATAAAGTCAGCCTCAAGGAAATCATCATCTTCCTCTAACGAAATTAGCTGTGCTTTTTAGGCACTTCCTCTGAAATGTGTTAGCAGTGTTAAGAGGAAACAGATGCTGAAAGTTATTCCTGATGACTGGCTTGAAGAAAAAAAAATAAATCCTTTTTCAATAATCAGATAGGAAATCCTAAGACTATGCACATTTTGGCAGGACTGAATAATACAATACTGCAAACATAGAGACTGGATTTTTTGAGATCCTTTCTCTCATACACACTCAAGTTTATTTCAACTGAAGGATGTCCAAAGAGGTAGAGACACAAATTTTAACGATGTGTTTTCAGGCTTTTTGTATAGGCTCCAGAATCTGTGTTCATGCCAGAGTTAATACATGTGATAGATAATTCCAAGTACCATTTGAATCACAGCACCTGTGACACAGCTCAGAGCAGGCAGCAAACAAGCTTTCTGCCATTGCTTTGTAGCCCTCTGAGACCAGCTTCCAGATTCTGGAACATAAAGGATTAAAGGAGTTGCTATACTTTATTAACCAGAATCCCTTTACCTTTTTTAAAGCCCACCCCCTCTTAATTTTTCCTATGATAGGTCAGTAATTCAACACCTTGAAGCTTTCAAATCAAAAGCTAAAATGACCTTGCTGTGTTGAATTGCTCAGGATAAAAAAAAAAAAAAAAAAAAAGAAAAAGGAGAAAAAAAAAGGGCAAGCAAAGACCGGAAGAGCACACGACTTAAGCCCAGACACA
>JAOEGS010019913.1:0-11668 GCA_025447755.1 Corythornis vintsioides
TATATCTCCCGGGTGAGTTCCGAGGCGAGGGCTTTTCACGTACGGTTTCTCTCCCCCCCCCCCCCAAAAAAAAAACTGCAGAGGAAATAATAAAAATAAAACAAGTAGGAGCTCTCTGGAGTAAGGGCTTTGCTTTTTTTTGTTTCACCCAGGAGTGGTTTGCACACAGTTACATGAATACATGTGGAATTTCTGGAGAAGGAAGAATGAGAAGAATGAGGAAATATCTCTCAGATATTCTGAAGGTGTATTTAGGGTCTCTGATGGGGGTTCTGAAAGAGTTTGATGTGAGTTGAGCTGAGTCCAACAGATCTGTGCATATATTGACATAATGCTGAGCTCAATCCAGTATCTCAGGAGGGTTTTTTTAATTCCTGCTTAGCTCTATCTAATGCAGATACATCTTGGCCAGCTCACAGAATCAACTCCACATCTCCTGTCATGCACTGTGCAAACTCTGGTGCCAGAAAAGAGAAAAATCTGCTGTGGAAGCTGTTGGCAAGGAAAAGGCAGGGAAGATTTCAAGATGTTCAAGATTTTTCCAGCTGCAGTTTCTCCCTTTACAGTAAAATCACTACACAGCTGCTTTAGACTGTACTTCAGGTTGCTCATGTGAATTTAGTTCTGCTGATAGATGTCTGCATGATTTATCTGGGGAAGCTCATGCATGTCCTTCTGTAATGGCTCCTATTTTCATTCTAGGTCAGTATACACATGATGGCAAACAGCTCTAAGAGGCACCACTGGGTGCAGCCATGAGAAACCAACTAGATGAAACTCTCATTACAATATACCCTCCAATTTTCCCCTTGATAGCAATGTTGCACTTCTGCAAGATGCAAACCCTGTATTTCCCATTAAGTCATCATAACACTCCTGAAAAAAAAAAAAAGTTCTACTGCAGCATTTTGATTTGTGAGGCTCTTGGTCTTCTGTGCTGGAAGTCTAAAGCCTGTTCTGTAGTTGGGAGGGGATGAGGACTTGAGGCTGTGATGTGCAGTGGGTGATTTTTGGGCATGCTTGTGTCAATGTGCCAGGTTACATGATAATTAGCATCAGAGGTGTCCTTTTCTGGACACCTCTGACTATCAAATATAGTTTCATGTTGTTCTAGGATAAGGAATAGGTAACTCAAGTTTGTGTTTGCACTTACAGTGGAAACATTCAGGTGCATGTAAGTTCTTTAAACTCTGTTTAAAGTTTAAACTTTAAGCGTTTGATAAAATGATTAGGAATTATTTACAAATAGAAATAATTTATGAAAATTCTCTAAGTAAGGCAAGCACCTTAAATCATATCTTCTGTGTCCTGCACAGTCTAGTGAGGAAATCAGCAGCAAAATGGGCTGCATACATCACAGGTATGCTGCAAAATGTTTCCTGTGGGCATATATTGGAACCAGCTTAGAGCCTTACAAATATTTTTGGTTTATTAAGATCTTCCATGAATTCAAATAATATTTTACTGTTCCTGTCTTTTGTGCCTTCCATCACACACATAGGGAATTAAGTCTCCTGCACGAGGTGCAGTGGCTTCCTTTGCTTCAGTCTTTCATACATTATGTTTTGACCAGAAAAATCACCATCCACAAGCCAGTTTATCCCAGAGATCCATGAGCTTGCTTGGCATGAGCCAGGGGGTGCCCAGAGGGACAAGAAGGCCAAGGGCATCCTGGGCTGGCTCAGCAGCAGTGTGGGCAGCAGGAGCAGGGATCCCCCTCATCTCAGTGCTGGGCTCAGCTCTGGGCCCCTCATGCCAGGACAGAGCCTGAGGGGCTGGAATTTGTCCAGATGAGCTGCCAAGAAAACAAGGGGTGTGAGGAGAGGCTGAGGGAGCTGGGCATGGGCAGAGTGGAGCAGAGGAAGCTGAGGGGGGAGCTCATTGCCCTCTCCAGCTCCTGCCAGGAGGGTGCAGAGAGGTGGGTGAGGCCTCTGCTCCTTAGGCACTGCTGACAGAGCAGGGGCTGGGCTGAAGCTGCAGCAGGGGAGGGTTCCATTGGATATTGGGAAGGAATTCTTTCCTGAGAGAGTGGTGATGCCCTGGCACAGGCTGCCCAGGGAGGGGGTGGAGTCCCCATCCCTGGAGGGGTTTCAGAAAGGAGTTGACAAGGTGCTCAGGACATGCTCTGGGGGAGGCATGAGGGGTTTGTGGTTGGTTGGTTGGTTTGATTGTTTTTTCTAATGGTTTGTATTTAGGTTTTTGTTGCTGTAGGTTTGGTTGGACTGGGTGATCTGGGAGGTCCTTCCCAAGCAGGATCACTGTGTGGCTCTGTGAAGCAGTGCTGAAGTGTGTGTGTGTTGTCTGGGTATGTTTTCAAATCCTGGTCTGGAGTTACTGTTTTCAGAGCTGGGCTTTGTGATTGCATCTACAACAGACATCTTCAGAAGGAAGAGCAGGATGCTGTGTTCTTTGAAAGTGACTTTTATCACAAGGTTAGAAGAGAGAGAACCTTACAACTGAAATTCAAATGTCATCTGTCATGTTGTGTTTCTGGACTTCTTTTTTTTTTTTTTTTTTCCTGTATCTGTACTAAAGTCAGTACTGTCAAGGTATCTGGAACTGGGTCAGAAACTGATCTGCCTTGACAGCTGTACCATCTGGAAGCTCTTATCTCTTGTAAGTGAGAGATGTATTTGTTTTCTTTCAAATAAGAGCTATTTTCATTTAGAGTCACAGCTGCATCCAAGTAGTGGTCTGCACGTAGGAAGTGGTGGATGGTGCAAACATTTCTTCAGACCAGGCAGGTTCCTCACAAAGCCAGTGTCTGAACACAGGCTCTAAATGGTGTCTTTTGCCTTTCCCTGCTCACCTGTGACCCCAGGGACCTTTAGGACAGCAGTACTTTGGCTTGCTGTTGCCTGACTTTCCTGCCTGATGGATGTCTCCTACATGGGGCTGTCAGGTTTGTAAAGCACAGAGTGTGTGTTACTGTTGATCTTGACTGGAAAGCAGGGAGCTTAAGTAGGAGTGTGTATTGCTTTCACTAATTCTCACTGCACAACACATCACACTCCACATGTTCAGAATGCTCATTTGGAAGCACTCTGGAAAATGGAATTAAGACAAAGAGTGAAATTTGAAGTGGCTTTTGCAGCTGCTGCACGTTGGGTGGCACTACAGCAGCCAAGAGATGGGATGGCTTTTAAATCATTCCAATCATCTTTGGCTCATCTAAGCACTGATTTTTTAGTATCAGACATCTGAGTGTCTTCATCACACTCCAGTTTGATTTAATATTTGTGCTTCTGCCTGTAGGCTGCTGCACTAGATAGTTTCAGAGCACTAGCTAGTAAGGATGCTAAATACAACTATTAATCAATTGCTCTTTTAGGGCTAACAAAGGAGAAACAACTATAAATAGATGAAAGAATCAGAGCAAGTAGTACTTTGGGAAGATATAATCTGTTTATTGCAAGTTACGTAGGTAGTAAAATGCTACCTGTTTAAAGAAAGAAATAGATTCTTGACTTCAACACTGGAGTGTTCCATCCCATCAAAGACATAATTATCACCATCTAGAAATTATTAATGTATATTACCTCAACATGGAAAGTAACTTTAGATTTGAGGCTCCATTTATAGTCTCTTACAGACTTCTGGCTGATCAGTGAGAGCTGGTGTACCCTAGAGATGAAGCAGTGCTCAATCCTGATGGCAATGGCAGCATGCCCCAGACTATCCCTGTGGTTTTCCTTCATTATTTGCCTTAATTCTGGACCAGGTTGACTGCACCCATCCATATTTCCATGTGCTGTTTCCACCTGTGCTTTTTGGAGTTACCTGTGCACCTGCAAAGCTGGCAGAAGCAAAAAGCATCACCGAGCTCCCTTCAAAACTCAAATGCTGCCTGATTATTGCAGCTCTTTTTCTGCCACAGCCATGGAAAATAGTTGAACTGTGAGCCAAGCACAGAGTAAATCATTCTACCTTGCTGTCGTGTTTTGAAGAGGCATGCAGAAGGTGAAAGTGTTCCTGCAGTTCAGAAGCACTGAGAAGTTGCTAAAGGGCATTGTCTGCTTAGACAGGATCAAGTAAATCATGAAGGAATAAAAGTCTTTTCATAGCCTGGAGGTGGTTGGACTGAACAACACTGTAACTGTTTAACCAGAATTTGAACTTAGAACTTATTTTTTTCTGTGAAAAATAGAGGTTTTTTTGTTCTTTGGTTGGTTTATACAAATACTTTGATGCATTCTAAAAGTGTGTTTTAAATAGAATGCTGTTTCCTGACAACTTCTCATGCCTTTTGTGAAATCAACTGGTGTGAAGTGGTCTCCCAAACTGGACCATTAAGCAGATTGAAAGGTGACAGCATCAAAGAAAAATCACTATTTGCAAACGTGTTAGTGCTTGTTCACAGTGTTCTGAGGCACTGCCATGGTGTCTGATTGATCAGACTAAAGGAAAGCATTTTTCTCCAGCAAAGCTGCTGAATCCTCTTGTGATGGATGTGGTGAGCAAGGTTGTCCTTCTGCACTGACCTTTCCAGAGCTGAACATGTCAGATTCCCATCACAGATGGCATTGCTCAGAGCTTCTTTGGCAGAGCCTTTCCAACTGAGATCCTATTTGAATTTTAGGTCAGCAAAACACAGGCTGATCAAAACCTGGAGCATTATTTGGACATGATCTGAAAATGCAACTCTCCATTATCCTCTGTTGTGTTGAAAGTTGGACCATATTTTAGCCAGGAAAAACAGGTGAAGTGAGAACTGCCTGGTCAGAGTTGAGTTAAATGCTGAAAAGGTTAAAATAGGCAGGATTTCTCAGTTCTTGATAAAAATGACAGTAGGCAGTTGACACCAAGGTGCTGCTCTTAAGCAATTCACTAAGGCAAACATCTGGTGAGGCCACTTCAATCTCTCATTTAATAACATCCCATTTAGATAATAAACTTCTGATAATAATGATAATTGAAAGCCAAGCCATTGTTACTGGCTTCAGTTACAGTAAAATGATAGTGTTTGAGGTGTCATATGGATCTGTGGGGCTTGTCATGGATACCAGGAGATGAAAAATGCCTGGTAAGAGCTGTGCTTGTGGAGATTGCCTGGCTGCATTTAAAAACCTCTGCCTAGCAGTGAATTTGTGTCATTTATTTTTTTTTAATTTAGTAGTACAGCTCTCAGAACGTGGGGGTTGGAGTGATTGTCAGTTCACTGAAGGTGTCAGGTGAAATTCAGTGCTGAGAAGGTAATGCACTGGAGGGGATAATTTGAATTTCTCCCTCAATTAATTGTAGTCACTGAGGGAAGAGACAAAAAGTCACACAGACTTGGGCAACGTTTTGGCCAGCTCAACAAAAAAAAAAAAGCTGTTCAGTGTGCTGCCAAAGGAAAGTGCTGGGACACTGAAAAGTGATGCAGAAATAGTTGAATATCCCAAATCTCTAATTGCCTATTTTTGTGTGTTGTGTTTGCTAGGCTTTGACATCATCTCAGCAAGTGATTCAGCAAGAAAAGTCAGAAATCTAGAGAGTGAAATGGAGTCTTTTTGGAAGGGTCTGTTCATAGTGGGTCATTTGAGGAGACTAAATAGAATCTGCCTTAAAGAAAAGCTAAACTGAGTTGTGTTTCTCTTTGCAAAGGCTGATGTGGATCAGTTGGGCTGTAAGCTTGGAAGTGCAATATCCTACTATAAGATGAAGAGTTTTTTTCACTGTGGCAAAACTTAGACTGAAAAAAACCACCCCCAAATAAACCAAAGAAAAACCAAACCAACAAAGTGCACTTTTTCCCTTTATGTCCACATACAGAGATAAACAACTGTAAAATGTTTAAAATTTAGTTGTAAACAACTAAATGAGGCAATACCAGCTCTAATTTTACCCCTAGTTTAAGATAGACCAAGTCTGCCATGTAGTAAACTGAAACCAAAAGAATATTAAATAAAACATGAGGTTCACAGGATTATCATGGTAATGTATTGCTGGGGGAATGTGACAAACTGTTAACTCTCTGAAGAATGTGTGTACTCCTAAACTCTGTGTTAGCATCTTCTAACTACTGATTTCTGCAGGAAAAAAACATCAATCAGGTATTTTAAAGAGCTGTACAGCACTGAAAATCTCAGAAATCTTATACCAGCTTGGTTGTAAAAACCAAGGATTTCTAAAATATGGAATTATATCCAGTAAAGAAGCACAACATCTTATATTTTATGCCTTACATATCTGACTTGGAAAAACAGAAGAGAGGAAAAAAAGTATTTTCAATGAAAACATGGCTTTAGTAACTATTTATATTTCATAATTCTTTTGACCATAGGAAACAAACACCCTGTGGCATCAAAGCCCTACATTGCAAGCAGTAGTGACATCATTAATTCCTGAAAAGTCAAAAAATAATATTCAACAAAATTAAGGAATTCCCTCTTTCCATTAAATGTGGAAAACTGTGGAAACAGGAGGCAGCTCTGCTGTTGACTTTTTGCATGGTGTCTAAAAATGGAACAGGAATCCATGAATAATAATGAACACAGCTGCACTACTGGAGGTGTTGATGAAATTGTTTTGATCTGTACTTTATTAGGCTGATTTACTAAGCTTTCAGGTTCACAGAACAGAACTGTGCTGTAGTTTATATTATGTGCTGTCACTCAGGAACACTCAGTTGTTGCTGAGTTCTCTCTTAGCAATCACTAAGCTCTCTGAAACCCTGATTACCTTCATAATATTTCTTGCTTAATCTGGAATGAAGATTGATGGCTTTTCTTTGTTGTTAATAACAGTTTGGTGTCAGCACACTGTTTTTAAGAGCACTCTCTCTTCCAGAATGTTTGCATATTGCTCTTGCCAATATTCCAGCTCTAGCTGCAAGGCAGACAAAAAAAAGACACTTTATCCCATGCAGAGTGACATGTAAACTGAATTATTTGTGTGATGACCCAGTCTAGCCAAGTGCACGTGTGAAGCTGAAAAGTCAGGAGCATGTAAAGTTATAGGTGGATAGAGGTGTTGGCTGTGTCAATTCATTGGTGCTGGAAAGAAGAGCATCTTTGAACACAGAATGGTTCTCACACAGATATTGTGGAGGTCAAAGGGGTTGGGCTGGGTCTTAATCCAGTCTGTGCTGTTTGGTGGAGCTCACAGACATTGTTGGGGGGGTCTCTATCTGAATTGCATTATCAGAAAGCAAACCCATGGAAATCAGAGCTACCTGAACTCATCACTTGAACATTCCCCCTCTCTTTAGTGCCACTCAGATCTTTTCTTTACACTGAGGCAAAGTTCACCTCCAACCCACTTCCAGTGGTAGTGAAGGGAAGCCTAGCAGTGGGTTGCTCAGTCTTCAGCTTCTTCACTGGCTCCCTCAAGAGGAGCAGACAACACACAGTTCACCTGCTGCAGAACTGCATGGGGTGAGCTCTGCAAGCTAAACATAAGGCTGGAAATCACTGCACAGTTTGGTGTGAGGCTGTGGGTAAACAAACAGATCCAAACCCCAGAGGTGTTGTAGGAGGCAGGCAAAGCCCACGGGAGGCTGTGAGGGGAGAGTGGGTGGGAAACATTCCTCACTGGAGTGATTCAGAATCTGGCAGCTCGGATGTGGAGTCTGGGAGAGGTGACTGAGCTCAGTTGTTGTGTTTATCTGCTCAGAACTGGAGATCAGCTCCTCACTAGTGTCTTCTGACTGGGCAGAGTGAAGCTGCAGCAATCCAATCCAGTCCAATCCAATACAGTTCAATTCAGTCCAATCCAGTCCAATCCAATCCAGTTCAATCCAATCCAGTCCAGTCCAATGGTGGCTTTCAGATGGGTACTAGCTGTGTCTTTCATTCCAGTCTCAGACACCTCTGAAGATGCATCAGTGCTCTCACTGCCTCAGAGGTTTTGCACGGTGTTTCATGCAGGCCAGATGAAGCATTAAGATCATTTCTGTTATTTATGAAGCATTGCCTCAGCACAGGGCATTTCAGAGGGGTTTTCCAGGTGTTCTTAAGACATTGGCTTTGATCCATAAAGTGCTCAGTTGTTTGGCCCACGCCTCCTCCCTCTCACTGCTCCACAGTTAAGAGCAGAAATAGTTGGCATGATACTTTACCTCCATTTCAGAAGGAATATCTCTTACCAGAGTGTTTCCTGTGAATGGAGACAGTCTCCCCCTTCACTGCCCCCTGGCTTTGCTGATGTCATTCTGAGGTTTATGGAATTGTGGAATCCCAGACATGTCTGTGTTGGAAGGGAGCTCCAGAGCTCACCCAGCCCAAGCTGTTGAGAGCAGGGACATCTCAACTGGAGCAGGGTGCTCAGAGCCTCCTCAATGTCTCCAGGGATGAGGCCTCACCCACCTCCCTGGTCACCCCAGGCCAGTGGCCACCACTCTGCTGGGAAACAACTTCTGCCTTAGTTCTCATCTCCATCCACTCCTTTGAAAAATGATTTTCTTCTCTATAATCATATTCTTGGAAAGCAGAGTGTCTCCCAACCCTCTGTTTCATGTGCTTGGAGAGATGATAACCATCTAGTGTAACTGTGTGAGAGCTGTTGTGGATTTATTGCTGCAGTTGGGGCACGTACCACGTGGACAGATAATTATGTGGCATATCTGTGAGATTTTCTCTTTTGTCTGCCTTAAAAATGTCTTGGAGTGCTTAAAGCCAGGGTTAGGTGCTGAAGTTGTAGCCTCAAATCAATGAATACATGAAAGAAATAATAGAAGCAGGCAGTTTCAGAGAATAAAGAGCTGGCTGCTGGGTAGAGAATACTTGCAAGTCTTAAACCAGCAGAATCTTTAATAAAGGAGAATAAACAACAGCCCCGAAGGATTCCTCCTTTGCAAACCAAAGCCACAGGCTAGACTCCAGGGGGATGAGAAGCTTCATTCTGTACTAGTGAACTAGTAGGGAGCATTTTCTTTACCTCTAATTTCTCTTTAATAGCCACTGCACTTGTCATTGCAGGTATGGTTACAAAAGTATGGCTACCTTCCACCAACTGACCCCCGAATGTCGGTGCTGCGCTCGGCAGAAACCATGCACTCAGCTATAGCTGCCATGCAGCAGTTCTATGGCATTAATATGACAGGAAAAGTGGACAGGAACACAATTGAGTAAGTAACCAGTTACTGAACTGCTCTTCACTTTTATGTTTCAAGCAGGGTCAAGTAGAAGTGGGGGAAAAAAACAAAAAAAATAAAATACCAAACCCAACTCGCATCCGTCACTTGGGATGCCCAAGCAGAGTTGCAGCTTCAGATGAGGAGTTGAAATGTTGCTCTCCTTGTCTGGTTTTGGTTTGGTGGGTTGCAGCTGATGTGGCAAGGAAATGTGGCAGGGTTGACTCAAGAAAGGGTTTCAAAAGGATGGAAGGGGAGAAACCTATTGAAACTTGGCAAGAATTGATGAAATTCTGCAGTGTGGAGTCTTTTCTTACTGGAAAATATTGAGTTGTAGGTTTCTTTATCCTCACTGAAACCAATTGTAGCACTCTCCACCACCCCATTCATTCATAGCTTTCCAGTAACAAAAGCCCAGGTGTGGTCCTTGTGACCTGCAGTAAAATGGGGATAATTTGGCATTCAGAAGTTGTGGAAGGCTCCCAGTGTTTGATTCTGCTGACAGGCTGAACACAGAGAATCTCTGTGAAACAGACACTTCCAAACAACTCCCTGCTCTGCCAAATTGAACAGGGTGCCAGGAAAAGAAAAAAAAAAAAAAATTAGTACACAATTAAGAAAATGTATCTGGGGTTACTATTTGAAGTGCTAATTGGACTAATTCCAGTTAAAATCCAACACAGACTGGCTTGTAATTTTAGTAAAAGGTGCTTCAGTTGAAAAGCAAAAAAAATAGCAAAATTATTCTGTCACTACACAGCCAACAATTGCTTTATTTAAATATGTTTCTTCTACTTCTCTGAAATACTTTTTAGGCTGGAAAAAATAATTTCACCTTCATTTCCCATTTTGGAAATGGATTGGACCTGATGTGCCACCCTTTTGTTATTCTTTCTCTGCTGTAGCTGACATGAATGGTTTTTTTCTGTCATTTAGAATTTAGGGAGAAGCTGCCAGGGTTGGAAAACTACTTTTCTTCCCACTGGCACGTGCATTATTGCACTGCAAAACAACAAAGCAAAGCAGGTTTTAGGGCTTCCCTAAAATTTAGTGTTGCTCACACATCCCCCAGCTGAGGAATGGAGTAAATTTAGCAGGAAATGTCTTGTCAAGAACCAGGCTCAAAAGTATGTTTATGATCCAGAAACTCTGCTCTTCAGTGATTGATCCTTGAGGGGAGAGTGCTGTTCCACCAGCCACTACTTGCCTATTAAAGCCACATCAGTGGCAGCATTTGAAGAGGTAATATTTGATTAATGAGTTTTCTTCTACACAGAAAGATACACTAATGGTTATTAGGTACATACAATTTCATGAGGAAAAAAAACCCAAACTCATTAACTCAAGTTCCCATCAATTAACACCACTGAAAGGTCTTAGGAGTTCTAACTATGTAACCAAGTAGCCAATATTTAACATATTTTGAATTGTTTGGCAGTGTTTTGTAGAAGTTTTAAATCATTTTCCCTTTCATGTGCACAGAAAGAAGATTTTTGGCCAGAAATAGGTGCTGGTTTAGCATTTGTTTCTCTGTGATCAATACTTTCTAATCACACATGATGCTGGGGTTACAGAATAAAGAGGTAGAGGAGGAATATCATAAACCAAAATGTTCTCATCTTCTGCATGAGGATTTACCTGCTTCACTTGCATGTCTGGAGATGAGATTATGATGCACCTCTTCATCTTCAGAGGGACAAACAATGAAAAGAGAGCAGTAGCTGGATAGAAGCCAGCTTTGGGGATATCAGCAGAGAAATAATGTCCTGTAGCATCATCACCAAAAGCCCCCTGGGGGATTTTGTTGCTTTGGAAGAAAGATGCTGTGCAGCAATATGAACAGTGCTCTTCTTCCCCCTGCTGCTCACCACTTGTTGGGTTTACTGTGGGTTTAAGAGGAAGGTAGAAAGAGACATCAGGATAATGGTGTAAAAATAGAAGAGACATTCTGAATACCAGTACCATGGCACTGGCAAGAAGAATGAAAATAATGCCTAGCATTTGCATGGGGTGCCACAATATTTTCTGTTATTCATTTAGATATTCTCAATTTCTATTGCAGCTGCACCAGGGGAGGGGCAGACTGGGCATTACAGAAAAATTCTTCCCTGCAGGAGCAGCCAGAGGCTGGCACAGGCTGCCCAGGGAGGGGTTGAGTCCCTGGGGGTGTTTCAGGGTGGTTTGGATGTGGGTTTGAGGGACATGGTTTAGGGGTGAACTGGGTAGAGTTAATGGTTGGACTGGATGATCCCAAGGGGATTTTCCAACCTAGATGATCCTATGGTGATGAGCAAATGTAGCCAATGATATTTGAAAAGGAGATTTCTGAAGTGGAGCCACTGCTGGCATCCTGGTCTTTCACATCCCTAAAACAAACATGCTAAGTAGAAAAACACTAGTTTTTGCAAAGATGGTTTGCAGTTTAGAGGGGCACAGCACAAACATCTTGGGATAGATGGGGTGTGCAGGATGCTGACTACATCTGTGACATAGGAACTAAGCATTCCTCTGATTTTCAAGTCACCCTTTATAAAGAAATGGCAAATGGGCTTATTATAAATTATATTTATATAATTGATATAATTTTAATAATATATAAATTTATTATAAAAT
>JAOEGS010019914.1:8120-22265 GCA_025447755.1 Corythornis vintsioides
ACTGAAGTGTCTGACAGAGGTTTGTGTACCTTAATTATCTCACTTAAGACATTGTATATGTGTGTGTGTGTGTGTGTAACAAATGGTTATTCATGTGTAAGATACACATATATACTGTATAAAAATTACTGGAGGGAGGAGGTGGCCGGGGGGGTAAGGGAAATCATACTGCCATGCTGCCATGCTCTATACTTCTTAGTGTAGCAGCTACTTTTGCTTATGGCTACCCTGCAAGTTTACTCATGAGAGCACTGGGGATAGACTCTTCCCAGCTATGTTGTGCTTCCTGGGGGAAGAGCTGAAGGTGAACAAGTTGACATAGGAGATCCATCCAGCAGTAATTGAACACAGAGTGGTGGTTTGATGTATAGTGGATAGTTTTTGAGTTGATGATGCCTTGGTAGTGATTTACTTTTTGTTCTAATTATTAAAAAAAACCAAAAATCTTTGGAGTCTTATCTCCTGTTATGCTTTCAACTTTTCATATTAAAATTTTCTTATTTATTTCTATACTAAAGAAGGAGGTAACTTCATTCCAGGTAAGGTATAAAAGCCAGTACAAATTATTTAAATAATCTTCTTTTTAATTTTCAAAGAGTAAACGAGTTGAAACAATATAAGGGTAATGTTGATTTTTAAAGTATTTGTGACTATTTATAGTGTTCTTCGGGTGTGTATATATAGAACTAGAATTTGTATTTTAGCTTAGCACCACATAAATCTGGAATTGTGGTAAGACAGTTTCAGGTACCCAGAGTGTATTTTTCCAAGTCTTAGCTAACAGGGATTAAATGCCACTGTCATTTTCCTACTTCTGAAATTTTTATTTTGTTACCACCTTTCTGTTCCTTGAAATTTGCTTACAATAACATTTGTGCATTTATGTGCTTCAGCACTTTTTGGTGTCATCTCTGGTCATAAATGAGATTAAATGAATCCTGTTAAATTTGTTTTTTCTTCATTGTACATACAGTGTGCTTTCACCCTAATAAGTTCTATAGGAGAATTTGAGCCTTCTGAGATTTGTCAGACATCTATGTTAATTTTTGCTGCAGCATTTTAACAGGATAGTAGATAACCATCTTTAAAGTTGTGGTAGAAACAATTTTCTTGGTGCATTGACCTTTAATATAGAAGCTTCTATTTTCTTTTCATTTTTATACCACATGGTGGCAGTATCCACCTTCCCCACTGATTTTTCAGTTTGAAGCTTACTGTCCTCCTGATGCTGAAAGCACCAAAATGTCTCCTGTGTTGAATTTAGGTGGTTCTTTTAAGCGTGACTATGCAAGAAGGGTGTGTGGATTTAAATGAGACGATTAGTGAGAATGAATACATAATTAAAGAAAAAATCAGGAAAGAGATCCAAATGTTGCAGTGTCACAAGAAAAAAAAAAAGCTTAACAGTTGTTAATAAAAATTATTCCTTCAAATTCTCAGGGTTCAAATAGGATGACTTATTACAACTCTTTCATATACCCCAACTGTTATGCACAGAGATTACATATTTTGGCTATTGGCTGAAATGTGACCTGATACAAGGGATTTTATGTGTGGAGGGTCTTGAGATTCTCTGTGTTTCCCTTCTGGCAAGTGAGGGTGTTACCTAGTGACTCAGGGTCACTGTAACGAGGTACCTCGGGCTGCTTCAGATAATAAGGCAAGAGGCACATCAGCAATACATGAGGGTACTTAGAATCTCTAATGTACACAGCACTCTAAAGCAAACATACCTGTGCATCTCTTGCAGGTTATCAAGTGGTTTCAAGATGTACTGTTGGTAACTTATTTGTTCTTTGATAAGGTCAAGCATTATGGCAAGGAAATTTATCAATAGGAAATAAAACACAGTTTCATTCTGAGTCTTAGCTCTTCTTTTGCTGGGTTTTATTGATATTCCAGTCATTCTTTATTTCCAGCTACATGAAGCATAGTTGCTGAAGTTTCTTGCCAGTTATTTATTAACTTACACTCTTCAAATCAAGATTTACATTCTCTCCAAGAGTTGCAGTTTCTGTTCTCTACATGGTTTATCAACTGTCTGTGGACTTCAATAATATTTTTTTTGTTCTCTCTGAGAATAAACCATTTCCTACAATAAACATTCATGTGTTTATACTGTTGCAGCTCATTGTTTTCCTAATGAGTTTTACTCTTCCACACCCCCCACCCCCCACCCCCCCCCATGTAATGTGGAAAGGAACTAAAATATATGTTTAGCCCAAATATTTCTATTGCCTACTAATGGCTTGGGGAAGGAGGATTTTTGTGGCTGTTCATGGCTGTCAGACTAGGTTTGAGTAAGCTTTGTTACTGGGTGAATATCTACAGGCATAAAAATGATCTGTCACTACTTTGTCTTTCCAGTGGTCAGTGTAAGTGGCTGTGCAGTGCTATCACCAACTTAAAGGCCTTCTGTACACAATTGTTGCATCTGTGATTTAGCTCAGTGCAGTTCCTCTGATTCTAGGTGCAGCAACACCAGGCTGGGAGGAGTTTCAGGAGCTGGTAAGAGCTGTGTGGTGCTTGCTTGGTTGGTTTTTCTTTTGATTTGTTACCAAATGTATAGCACACACTCGTTTCACTCTCTTTATTTGCACTTGAAGTGGCAAGGAATGTAAATGTTGGTGCCACCACCTTGGTAGCTATAGAGAGAAAGTCCAGCTGTAGAGCTGTATTACCAGGAGCTTCCCAGAAACAAAACCAGCTTGTGATCTGTGTGTTCCCATGCTGAACATCTGTGTACTATTTTTGGAGTAGGTTGCTTCCAAAGTGGTTAGACCCTTCCCTCAAACAGATGTAATTTACTGCTTGCACGTTTCTCTCAAGGCTAGAAGAGAGCCTGAGAAGGAAATTCTGCTTTTCTTTGTAGCTCTAGAAGATGAAGTATTACTTGCTTCCTCTGGTTATGAGCTTCTTGGCAGTGTTTTCCTGGAATTCAGTCTTGACACACTTTTATCAGGGCTTCCTTTCTTTAGTTTTTTTTTTTTTCTTTTTCTGTAAGTTGCCTTCAGGACTTGTGATCAAATTTATAGCATGACAGTTATCTAAAAGCTATGGTTAGCCTGAAGACAAAGTTGGATGTATGTAGGACAAAGAGTTCTTCCAAGACCTCATCCCTGAATCAAGATGAGAAGGTGTCAGGTTTTGCTAGACATACCTAACAATTTTCCCTGTGATCTTGTTTCCAGCTGGAGAAAAAACTTTTCTGTAGTCTTCAAAGAATGAACTAAACTATTACACTCCAAGCATCAGTGGTCACTAGATATACTTGAATGCTGTAAAATTGAGGCTATTGTTGCTACTCCAGGAGGACTTCTTTCCCTCAGACAGCTTCTTCAGTTTGCACATCTGTCAGTACAGCCTGCACTCCAGAACCTTTCCCCAGCCCTCTGATTACCAGTTCTTACATGTGGTGTTTTGATTACTTGGTCTTTGTGGCTCTCTCTAGAAAGGACAGATTAGGTCTCACTCTTAGAAGAAATAGTTGCCTTCTTTCCTTCATTATTGTTAATATTGTGCAGGAAAAAAAGCTGCAAAAAAAAAATATTGTCAATAACTATTAGCTTGAGGCAGCAATTTAACATTTGCAAGACTTAAAAAAACATATATATGAAACTTCCATCCAATGCTTTTCTTCTTTTCTATAACCATGGCTTGTATAGCCCATCAGTTGTTGCTCAGAAGTACCAGGTGGCTTCATTTTATTAGCTAATGCAATATTCTCAAGGGTCCTTTTCACCTGAGAATATTTCACTGAAGATTCAAGGTAGCTCAGATCCAAAGAGTTTTTTATTCCTCCTACTTTCTTTTGCAACAGAGGTTTTTATACCAAAGTTTTTCCTTCTTACTTTTATTGCAAAATTTTGGTATTTTTGAAGTAGCTCAACTTTATTTATTACATTTATTTTTTTTAGTGGCAGCTAGTGCCCCATCTACAGTCCTTGGCAGTTACCTATTTCATACCAACAAACTAGATATGTCTTGTGCATCTGGTTATACATAACTTCTTCCTGACATTTGGATGTCCCTATTAAGTAGCAGCACCTCATCCAAATACCTTGAGGGAATTGGTTTTCACATCACTATAGTAGCTTTACAATTGCCTAAGGTACCTTAGAATATGAACAGAAGAGCTGTCTTCTGTAAGTGATCCTTCAGAGTTCCTTTAAATCAGCTTTTTTAAAGCAGGATCACTGTCTTTCACAAGCTTATCCATAGACATGGTGAAGCAGTAAATAAAGCTACTTCTGTTTTATTGGCTGATTAATCTTTTCCTTGTATATTGGTGGTTTATTACTTTATCCCCAAAGGCTTTTTGAAAGGTCAACTAATCTTTACCATGTCTTACATGTTGCTAACTTTGGTCAGAAATTATGTCACTTATCTGACTATGTTTACATTTTGGTGACTGCTATAAGCTGCTGTTCAGTCCAGATGGACACAATTTGTAGAAACCACCCAAAGTGGTTGATAGTGAATAGTGGATTTCTTGAACATCTCACACAGGACAAGTTTATTTGCCTTAACCATCTCCTCTCTCTGAGCTATTACTCTCTACAGTAGCAAAAGTCAGTAAGAAAAGCCATGCACTGTTAGTAGGATCATTGCAATCACACTCCATGTGAAGATGTACTGTTTGTTCTGGATTTTTATTTTGTTTGTGAGTTTAGTTATTTTGTATTTATTAATATTATTTCCAGGATCTCAGTCATGTTCTTGACAGTGCACTGTGTCTTGATCCTTTTAAAAGCCCCCTTTTTGCCACAGGAGGACAAAGCTGTTCATCAAGACTTCCAAGCTATCTCTTGAAGATAAATTGAAAGATAAAGCAGAGATCTTAAAATCAGTTCAGGGTAAATGGACACTGTTATAAACAAAATTAACTTTATCACATGCAAAGCAAAGCTTATTCTTCCTAAGCACTAGCAGCTGGATTATATTTCTTTATGATGGATTGTTAGGGAAGTCCAGCAGCTTGTGCATCTGCTACCTGCATATGCATATCAACTGTGGGTTTGTGTGTTAGACTGTTTATTGGCTTGTCTTCTCACATTTCTTCCTGTGATTAATAGAACTTTGATGCTTACAAGCTTAGTTAAAAACCACTGACCTGTGCAGTAGAACTAGTATTTTTTTTAAGAATTATAGATTTTTTTTTTTAACAAACAACAAAGCAAATAAATGACAAAAAACCCCAAACAAATAAACAACAAACAAACAATAAAAAGGCAAATGAAAAACCACCCCCCAACCAAACCAAACCCCCTTTCTTTAATGATCTGTTTAACAGTTTGATACTTTAGGATGTTTTAGTATCACTTTGCTAAAGCAGAATTTAACTTCCCTCCCCACCCCTCGACTTACCACATTGTTACATCCCATTAGCAAGTGATTTATTAAACAAAATTCAGCCTAGGTTAGATACTGGCTGTAAGAAGGTGCTAATTTTGTAGATACTCAGTTAATTGGTGCTTTAGAGCTGTTTATGACAAACTTGTCCAGAGGGTAGCCAATTTAATTGTGTACCTTAGTAATTGTTTTCTAGCTGCTAAATGTGTAACACTCCAGGAGCTTCAGTAGCTCAATATGTGACAGAGGCCTATGGATTCCAGGATAGTACAACACTTACACCTGTATCTGACATCTTTGAAACTCTAGCTAACTTTTAGATATCAACTTTAAAACCATCTGAGGCTTTACCATGAGAATAATGCCTCTTTGTTAACATGTCACCATTTACAGTCTTGAGAAGAAGGTGCTCATTTGCTTAATGTATATATTAATTAGGGTGAAGCTAATAAGCCATATATGTCAGTGTGTTAGAATGAATAATTGTCTTTAGATGACATATTGTTAATGATACACCATCCAAAGTCCTCAAACACTTTCTCAGTGTGATTTAATGTGATTTTAGTGAAAATTACTAGATTTGTGACATATAAAACAAAACATTCTTATTTATAAATGGAATAGTTACAGCATGTTTGGTAGCTCAGGGAGCTTTTCTGCAGTGTCTTAAAGTATTGAAGTTTATGTTTGGTGGTTTTGTGTTGGGTTGGGTTTTTTTTGTTTGTTTTTTTACAGTGTCCCTCACTGTAAAATAGATTGAATTTGCAGTGGTTAAATAGTGCAGCAATTACTGTAAAATAAATGTGTGCAGTAATCCACATCTTAAGGCAGACATTTGGTTTTGTGGTCATTTTCAATTAATAATACTATGATGTCCATTCATATGTTCATATGAATGATGTCCATTCATATGTTTATTGTTTTATCAAGCATCCATTATTGAGCTTGCCATGTAGCAACCATAGCAGAAAAAAAATCAACCCAAACTCAACAGTATTTTGAGAAACAGAATATGGAAAGAAATTACCAAATTTTTGTGCTACTTTTAGCTGTCCATCAGTTTTGCCTGTATAGGTGGATAAGCATATTTATTTATTTGATTTTGGTTAAGAACTTAATAGTACAGCATTTAGGATAAACTTACTTTACTTGCTTATGAAAATAAATAACTACTTTGTAGAAAAATCTGAGAAATGGAGTCTTATATTGGGGATTAAGGTACAAAAATCTTCTTTTCCCATGGGGGGGAGGTGGGAGAGAAGAATGTGGTGATTAGGAAATCTGATTAGCTGCAAAGGAATAACCACTGTTTTAAAAGACAAATGCTTCCTGTGTTTTTTATTGCTCTGGTCCCTTTTTTTTTTTGTTGTTGTTTCCATAGCAGTCGAAGTGTATGAGGAGAAAAAAGAAGGGAAAATTGAAATGAATGCTCACACACCATTAAATAAGCACTTTTTTTACTACCTCCACCAAAAGTTTGGATGATATCCTTCAGCAAACATAAATTAACAGATACAATTTGGGAGTAACTGGCTAAAGTTTTTCATATAAAGTCAGAAGTTGCCAAACTTGCTGAATGACCAATTATTATTTTTTTTTTTTTTTTAAATGGATCTGCAAATATCTTTGTAAGGAAAGTTGTTGAAACTGTTGTGAAGATGGTGTGACTTCTGTGCTCCTACTGTAGCTTTTTAGACCATCAGCTGTATATATGACAGTTACTGGTCTTAGAAGTTGTGCTAAGGGAAAAATGTGTTAGAAGAATTAGGTGCATTAATCAACTATTTAGGGTAAGATGAGCAATAATTTGAGCATCAGCTGCTTACTTTGTGTGCTAGATTTTCAAATACAGAGACTACTGAGTCTGCCACCTGAGTATTTGTAAGAAGTCTTCACAAAACTTAGTGATTGTTTGAAGAAAGCAGCAGTGTAGCTGTGGTGGTTTCAAGATGTGCTCATTTCCAAGGGCCTTCCCTTGCAGAGCTGTGAAGATGAGAGGAAGAGTCGGGCAGAGCTGGAGGTTAGATGCCAACGTTTGACACTGGAGCTGGTTGACACAAAGCAGATGATTCAGCAAGGTGATTACAGACAAGAGAACTATGATAGAGTAAAATGGTAAGTATCTTTATAATTCACATGTTCTACTAACATACAGATGTTCATAGATAAACTCCAACCTTGATTTACCAGAGTTTTTTATTTCATTTTTGGCTTATGCCCACTGCAAATATTTTTCCTTACTTCAATCCACCAATGGTTTGATTATCTCCTTTAGTATATTGCAGTCATAAAATGAACAACGTTTATAAATATGGTTTAAATCTGTTTAAAGCATCAAGTTATCTTCCTAAAAATGTTATAAAGGGATTTCTTGTGTTTTCAGAAGAGCCTACCAGTCTGTTTTACAACTAAAGGAGCAGGAGTTGTTGATGCCAAGCATTTTAGAAAAGTACTTCCCTCCCCTGCTAATTTCAAAACAATGATCTAAGAAAAGGCCCTGTGCTCTGTGTGGTGCCTTCACAGTGAATTAAGAGGGTAGGACATTGGCAATTAATATTTACAACTTATGACAGCCTTGTAACTATAAATTTGAAAGGACTGTTACCAGAACTCTTTGACAGATAATTTTAGGATTACCTTAGTGAATTGGTTGAACTGCAGGAATTTCCTGTGTGTCTCCTCATTTTCAAATACAGATTTTACTGTTCTAGCCTATTATTTGAATGCCCCTCTTGTAAACAAGAATTGCAGAGCAGTGAAAATGGGCTTATCACGCTCCTAGATGTGTACTTCCCACTCCAGTTCCCAGGTGGAGTTTTCAGTGTGTTTGCAAGTACAAGAAACCTGGCCTTTGGCTTTTCTTCTGTTGGGGAAAGAGTCAAAAATGTGGATTATGAACAGAAAACACCCTGTCAGTTCCTTGGTTGTTCATACTGAATGAACTCTGCTGCAGTGATTAACACAAATGACTTTGCCTCCAAGTCATTTGAAGGAGAGTCAGCCTTCTGAATAGCTGTTCACAGCTATATATACTAAACCAAACTTGGAATCTACCTGGAAGCTCACTGCAGCTAGGATGGATTGATGCTATGGTTTGCTTCCCATGTGCAACTGCATCTTAATAAGTGGATTGTAATAACGTTGTGTGAATGGGCCCAGTGTTTAACAGTGTGCATTTAAAATAGTCTTGAGTTGAAAAAGGCATGAATGAACGTGCCAAAACTATATTTGAGAGAGTAGGTTGTATTCATCTGGGCAGGCACAGACGAAGGAGGGGGAGAGCACTGTTGGCATATGACTGCATGAGGATATTTGGGAGCATTGCAGGACTAAATCACTTCCAGGCTTATTTCTGTCTTTAAAAATACTGTTGCAAATCTTCTGGTGTACTCCATGTTATCTCGGTTTAAAGCTATGCTGTGCTTAATATAAAACTGGTTAGCTTTGTTTCCAAACTGTAAGCTCATATTGGCTCATTCAGTTTGCTGTTCTGACAAGGTCAGAGTGGAGACACAGAGCTGCTTCTTGGTGCATTTGGAAAGCACTCCTAGTCAGGACACCAACATCATTTTTGTGTCCTGTGTATTTTAAACATGAGAGGCGTAGTATGACTCCCTCTGCTATCAAGGGACTGTATACAAGGGAGGGTGGCAACTGAGAACAGCTATACATTGCTTTCTGTTTGATTAGGAAGATGAGAAGTTGCTTTGCATTTTCATCAGATTTCAGTGTCTGCAAATTTGAGAGAATGTCATGTGGAATAACATTAAATGCTTGATAAAACTGCAAGCTGGACAAAGGTTCTTACAGTTCATTGCAAAGAGATGTATAGCCCAGTGCACTAGAGAATAATAATCTGAGAAGGAGAGAAATAATTTAAGATGGGCATTTGGGATTGGTTTATTATATTTTAAGATTATTTTTAAATATATGGAAGCAAAGAAATTTATTTCATGTAAGAAGATGCTGTTGCATATGTTACTAACTTAAAAAGGTAAGATTACCACAAATTTTCCTTTGAGTGACTGGTTAGGAGAGGTCAGTGTCATGAACTGCAAAAACGCTGAGAAATTACAAAAGCACAGGTATCTTGTTTGTGCAAATTTATGCATCTAATAATTTGATTTTATTGTAACAGTGAACGTGATGGATTTGAACGTGATTTAGCAGAACTGAAAAGGAAATATGAAATGCTAGAGGTATCACATGAAGCACAAGCTAAAGAAAGAAGTGACTTCTCAAAAGAGGTAAATGTAAACTTCTTATTTCACTGATTGTCTGAAATCCACACAAAAGTCCCAGTAAATGACATGTCCAGCTATTCTGTCTCCAGAAAGAAAATTCTTCAGTTTGTCTTCATCAGCCAGTTATCAGATGGACTGTTGCTCAGTGCAGCTTCAGTACAAAAATAAGACTATTTCTTAATCTGTATTTCTGTGTAGAAATCTTACCAGGAAACACCAAAAGGAATAGAGAATTAATTGGCTGTTCTGAATTGATTTATTAATATATTTTTTTTTAATGTGGTGTGAAAAAGGGGCACTGCATGGGTAGGTTGTTCTTGACATCTGTGCTGGTTCAGGCAAGAGTCAAATGGAGGATCTTTGCATGTTAAGACTTTGGCAGCTGAGTAAATGAAACTGCTTAGACCTGGGGGATTTCAGGGGAGTTAGTGATCCTTAGTGTGTCTGTCACAGTCTTACAGATGAAATAGTTGCTGTAACTATCACTTTAAAAGTAACATTCCTCTGCCTGATTTTACAGATACCCATTCATTAACTTTATACTAAATGACTCTGAGAGGGAATAAAAGCATCACTACTTTAAATCCAAGGTGGTTTTGTGTGTATGCTGATCACAAATTCTGGATGGGACAAATTGTGTAAACAATTGTGTTTACATGGTGTTTATTTTATTCCAGAAGAGGAGGAGCTGGAGGGGTAGTAACTCCCAGATTTCTTTCTTCATGTACAAATCCATAGTGCCTGTGTTCACTTGTCCACAACAATCAGCCCAAGAATTACCACTTTTACCATTTTTTTTATTTTTTTTTTTTTTTTTACAGAGCAGTAACTGCTCTGGTGCCCTTAAACTTTTCAGTTGTGTTTCTGAGCAATGTTGCAGTCAGTATGATAAAGTTAGCACCAAGACTCAATATCAGTATTTGTGATGTAGTTTTCTTCAATGCTATCACTGTTCAATATTTCAGTACCATTTAGATATTGAGATATAGATTAAGGGATGCTTTACTACCAGAAATAAATGAATAAAATTATAATGTTATGAGTTTTCATCAAGTTTTTTCAGCACAAAGCTTCACCAACTTCCATCAAACAGATGTATAAATAGAGGCTTTTCATTCAGGTAATTTCAGAGGAGAAAACGAAATTGCAAATGTGTCTAGGTAGGTTAAGTACTTATCTTGAAGTTCCTTTTAATGCCTTTTCTAGCTGGCAACCACACAACAATCCCTCTGCTTGTTGCAAAAAGATAAAGATTATCTCAGTCGCCAGAACATGGAGCTCAGTGTTCGCTGTGCACATGCGGAAGATCGTCTTGAGAGGCTTCACATTCAGCTAGAGGATGCCAAAAAAGTTAGGGAAGAACTGTATGAAAAATATATTGCATCCAGGTAAGCTATTGTGTGTTCCCTGCTGTTTGTTCCCCTTGTTCTTGCACAACTCCTATTTAACTAAAAACAATTTTAACTTTCAGAAAGCTGGTCATATCTGTGTAATTAGAAACAAAAGAATTTTGTTGCATCTTAATGTGTATCAGGAAAAACTTTTTCAAACCTTTGATGCAAGACCAGAGGAGTGAAGATGTCAGCATTCAAAGTTTATGGCAACTGCTTTCTTAGGTGTATCTAGAAATTTACAGGAGTAAATGTAGTTAATCAGTAGTTAACTACTACATATACTGGTTAATGTAGTTAATGCCCTCCCTCTCCCCACTGCAAATGACCTTTATTAAAATCAGGAGTGTTTTTAAAGACAGTCTAAATGTTTATTGCAGAATAAAATATATTTAATTTTCACAGATGTTGAAAATAGGACATATGTTTGATATCAGCTATTAGAGCTATCAGGTTTTCATATTTCAAGCTTGTATGCAAATCCTTTAAATGTAGCTTTGAGAAACAGAATGATCATTGTGTGTCAGCCAAGGTGGTAAGTAGTGTCAAAACCATGTGCTGTGTGAATTGATATGGGAAGTTGAGCAGAAAACAGTATGCTCCCTGTTCAGCTTGTTCATATGTAGTGCTACAATACAAAATTTCATAGGTAATCTCAAATTGGAAGGGACCTATAAGAAGCATCAAGTCCAACACTGCTCCTCACAGGCCTACTTAAAACTGAATCATATGACTAAGAGCATTGTTCCATTTCAGACCACATTTAGATTTTTCTTACTTAGAATTCAAAGTTATCCATTTCATGTTATTTCCCTACATTTAGGTGCCATAAAATACAATCTCTATATATATGCCAAAATTAGATCAAATAGTTGCCTGTGTGCACTTCATTAATGAACGTAAACCCAGGAGCTCCACCTGGCAAGTGCTGAAGAAAGAACTGAGTGCCTGTGGACCAGGGTCAAAGGAAGGGCAGGAGACTTTCCAGTGGGTGTGTGCCACAGACCACCCAATCAAGAGGACCCTTCACAAGCAGATGTGAATGAGCAACTCCTAAGCCCTGGTCCTCATGGGGGATTTTAACCACCCTGACAGCAGTTGGAAAAACAACACGGTGGGGAGCAAGCAATCCATATTGATCCATGTAACATAAAGAACACAAAGTTTCTGATAGAGACCTTCTATTCCATTAAAGTGTGATTTTGGGTTGGATTTGTTGGTAGGTTGGTTGGTTTTGGTTTTTTTTTGGTGTGGTTTTATTCTTTTGTATGCTTGTTTTTTATTATAAACTTAATATCAAATACCTTTATAAAATGTTTTTATGTAGTGTGGCACAATTGAGGAAGAGAGGAGAGAAATTTATTGTGAAGGGTCAGTTGAATTTGTGTCTCAAAGAGAAAACAGAAAAACCTGGATGCCAAACATTTTGAAATTTAAAATATTTTGGTGATTTTAGTACATGTGAGTGAGTGTTTGGCTGGCTCAGGTACTGGTTTCTAAAAATTTTGGGCTCTCACATAACTGGATATCAGAAGAAATCTAAAACCTATTGCATTTGTAAATGCTCCTTCATATCAAAAACTGGATTTCTACCAGTTGCTTCATTGCTGATTGATTATTCTTGAACATTAACTAGATGCAGTTGAATTTCAACATTCCTTAGCTGTTAATTACTTATAACATGAGCCTTCTTTATAGAAATTCTTTATGGAATTCCATACAATGTGTCATGGGCTTCCAAAAGATGTCAGTATTACTCTGAAATGCAAGTCTCTTATTCTGGAATTTTTCTGATATTTGTTGCTTCAAAGATTAATTAAAATACATACTTAATCTGTCACATTGACAGGATAAATTCTTAAATCTTTGGGTTTTTTTACTTCACAAGTCCTCAGTGTTTCTTGTGATGTTTTTTCCCCCTAGTGAGGTGCAAGTAGTACTCAGTAGCCTGGCAGTATTTTAAGTTAGCAAGTTAGTCCACCCTTAACAGTGATGAGGAAGATGGAAAACTTTGGAAAGTAACTTGAAGTATTTATTTTTAAGTTAATTAATATAAATGCTCATGTAGAGGATGACAAAGAATTTCTGGAAGAATGTTACATGTAATGTTGTGTTATTAATCAATGTCAAATTGCTTTCAAAAAATCCAAACAGTATGCAGAAAGATGTTATTTCTCAATTAAGTATTTTTTATTCCTGATTGGTTTTCACTCAGTTTGTATAACACAGGTGTATGTTTTTCCATCTGTATTGCAAGCAATTTGGGAGGAAATTTACTAGAGTTAAAATAAAATCAAGAAGTGCTTTGCTTTACTTATACAGTTGTACCTGAAATTTTGATAGTTTGGCTAGTGCAATTAGTTTTAAATTCCTATATTGAGTGTTTTCTTTATTTCCAGAGACCACTATAAAACAGAATATGAAAAGAAGCTGCAAGAAGAATTGGAACAACTAAGGTTGAAAACAAATCAAGAAATTGAGCAACTAAGAAGCACTTCAAAAGAGATGTATGAACGTGAAAACAGGTAGATAAGATGCAGGCAATAATCTAATTAAGACAAAAATGACCAAGTGCTGTTTTGTGATGTATAATTCTATTTGACTGGCTCTTTGAGAGGTGATCAAAATGTGAGAATTGAAGTTTACAAGATTCTCATAATTTTATAACTAATCTAAAATGAAATTATACTTGTATACTAAATATAGGGTGCTATTTATATGATGGGCATCCAATATTGTCAATGAAAAGTATAATTAAAATGCATGTTCTAGATGAGCATTAGTGATTGGAAGCTTACTCAGGTTTATAATATAAGTTAATACAAATTGTCAAGGTTTCCCTGTCATGTTATATGGACAATCTTGAAACTGTGCCAGGAATCCAGTAAAGGTGTTGGTTCAAAGTGAAGCAGAAAAAGAGAGAAAACAGTAAGACTTTTGCCTTTATAAAAGAAAGCTATTTGTAATTGTTTACCACATGATTCAAAAAAGCACTGAATTCCTGTAAATTATTATAAAATACTTGTTTGAAGAAGATACTGGTCCTGCAAATTTAATTTTATACAAGGAAAAACACACAATGAAAAACTTGTTCCCAGTGAGGGTGCCAGAGCCTGGCAGGGGCTGCCCAGGGAGGTTGTGGAGTCTCCTGCTCTGGA
>JAOEGS010019914.1:88870-103334 GCA_025447755.1 Corythornis vintsioides
TAAACGTACATATCTATTATAGACATGCATATAAAGAGTTAAATCCTTTTGCAAGCTTTTGAGTAAGTGGAGAGGATTCTTTCTTGCTTTGATTATAGTTACATTCTGTGATTTTGAGTTCCCAAAAAAAAACAAAGCTGGAAAGCCATCAGAGCTGGGTGAATCCAGTGAGAGGTGTTAGTACTCATAGTCCTCCCAAGAAGGATTGCTGTCTGACTCTGCAAAGCCCTGGAAGCCTCCACACTGTGCTTGCATAGCAGGGCTTGCTGAAACATCCAGGAGCATGGCAAGGACCAGATATGAGATACCTGTGCAGAGAAGCTGGGGCATGCAGAGCTTTAGCCATGCTGCTTTTCCAGTTCACTGAGTATCTGAACACTGTAAGTAAACAGTTTGCACAGCTCTGCCTAGACACAGGACAATGGACTTGACAGAGTAGAAATGTAAAAAAAAAATAAAATTAATTAGCCACCATTTCTTCTCACATCTTCCTTTACTTAGCTTATCCTGAAACTAATGCATGTCCTTCTACACAAAAGATTCTTACCATCCCCTTTTGAACCTTGTACCTACTTTCCACTTTTTTTTTTTGTTCACAGTGGAACAAGTTCACATCTTTCTGCTAAGCACAATCTCCAGACCTGCTTTTTCTTTTGCTGGCTTCCTACACTAACTTGACAGTTTTTGGGATAGGAAAATATTATTGAGTCATGGTAGCATGTAACAGTAGCAGGTAGTGCTAAGGGCTCTTAGTTTAGAATTAAAAAGTGAAGCTAAGAATGAAGATTATGTTCAGGAGCAGAACTAAGTGGAAAAAAAAATAGGTGAAATTACTTCTGTTCGAGACAAAACTTTGTTTTCAGTATTTTCTTGGTTGAAAACAGCAAATCTCTCACAAATGTGTTGGGCCAATTTTCCTCTCTTGTTTAGCAGTACACATACCAGTGATGCTATTGGCTTGAGAGTTTCCTGTGCTGTTTTGCCAAGTTTGTTGAGGTCTTTCTCACTAAATGTGGAAGGATTTTAAAACAAATATTAAGGCAACTGTAGCTAAAATCTCATGATTAAATTTGGCTGTGATGAGAAAATAATTTATTCATTGTGGGCCCATTTGTCATCCCCACTCCCTGTCATTCCTTCTTCCCATAGCTTCATGTTAGAGAGTTTTCCTGTCAGAGGGGCCACTGGTGTGAGAGATGATTCTCCAGAGTCTATTTCAACTGCAGAAACAGGGCTGTCAAGTACAGGATGGATCCACAGAATGGTAGGGATTGGAAGGGACCTAGAAGATCATCTAGTCCAACAGAAAACCTTAGAATGCTGAGTGGATCTTGACCCTACACATGCAGGTTTCAATTCTGGCTTTGAAATCAATCTGCATGATAGTTTGGGGGTTTTGCCCTTTTTGCAACCATTTGATCAACGGAATAATGCAGATTACATATAGAGACAGCAACTTGTTAACGTCAAAACATAGTTTGTGTACAATTTAATCTCCTGTGATGGTGTATTTCTCTGTTTGTGTACTTGCCTGAGTTATTTTCATCAAGAAATTCTGTCTATGTGTCTCTTTGGCAACATCTTTGCAGAGTTCACAACTTTGCAAACCATGTTGGCATCAGCTATGCAGTCCTTTTCAACAGCTGCTCTGCAGTCATGCTGCTTCAACATGCCACCACACATGGCTGAATTATACAAATAGTTAATATTAAATGACTGAGATACAAGAACAATTTGTCCACCCTCTAAAGCTGCTCTGGGGAGTGTGACATGCACTCATACAACTCAGCCTGGGACAATTTAAAGGCAACAACATTATACTTTTGACTTTCTATCTTAAATGCAGCAGAGGACAGAGAGAAGGTATATGGCAGGAATGTTTTAAAAGCTGAGGGTTGGTTTTTTTTAACTACTAATATGCAATGAAAATAGAATGTGCAGCAATGTAATTTTCTGGTAAGATAACAAAAAGCTATATATAATAAAAAATACAAACATAGAAATGTATAAACAAAAGCTATATATATGAGTTCTGAAAGATAAAATAGGATGTTAATTATATAGAACACTAATATTAATGGTGTTGCTTATACAGCATTTCTAAAAAGCAAGCAAACAAAAACATTCATACTTCTAAAAAAAGCAAAATTATCTTAAAATTTGTTATGAAAGGCTTTTCTACTCTATTTTCTGACTGCTGTTCCAATACAGTAATAACCAATGCTCTAAATAATAACAGTAAATACATAATGCTTGAAAATCTGTAACATGATATTTACACCCATTACATCTTGGGGGAGAAAAAGTTATAGTACATGATGCAAGATGGCAAAAGAAGATGTCCAGTTAAATATAAATATAAATACACAAAGTATTATGCTTCTTCCTTTCTCACTAAAGTATGTTTTGACTAATCTGGGTTTTTTTTGCTAAGTAGTAAGAAAAAGTCACTTTAATTAATCTACGTTGTTTAAAAAATAAATTATTAGATCTTAAAAAGTCTATTTCTATATGCTCTTGGTTTTGGTTTTTTTTCCCATGTTGGAACTTCCATTTTTCCACAAAATTTCTTTCTCTAATCCAACTTTTTCCAATAGCTAAGGTTTTTCATTTATTTTTCTTTTCTGATTAGGATATAAAGACACCTAGTACTTCAAAGTACAATTTGACATAGGCATTCAAATAAGAATAAGCCAGACAGAACAAATTTGAAATAATTCTTTTAAATTAAATAGAAACTTAAGTTAAAAGTGTGTTTTTTATTACACAGTAAATGTTCCATTTACAGCCTTCAAACAATACAAAATTTGAGTTGTATGTATCCCATGTGCTTTTTTATTTTTCTTAATTTTACCAGTGTCCAATTAGTAATTTTATTAATTATGGCAAGTATTCATGCTTGTTGGATTTACTGATCCACTTACACATTTAGTGAGGTGAATATAAATTTATTATTAACAAATACATATTTAATAGGTTCAAATGTAATTTTCCTGAATAACTTCTCATTGTTCTTTTGTGGTTTTATAGGAACTAGCCACAGTGAAAAAGATGCTGATTAATCTACATGGTAAACACCATGAACAAAATTCACCTCAGTCTCATCTTGATGTAAAAAGTGCAGCTGCAAAAAACAAATCAGACCCTTCAGTAAAACTGCTGCCAGAACATGAAGATGGAAATGTATTTATACCTAAGCCAACATTATTTGTAAGTACAATGATTAAGTGCCATCAGCTTTTTTTTTTGGCAATTCTCCTCACTGTTTAAAAAGAAAAATGGGGGTTGATACTTTAAAAGCATTTATTATTAATTCAACAGAACACTTGTAGCTCTGTATGGTCGATCCTGAGGAGATAAATTACAGTTTATGATGGAAATTAGCTATTTGGTAGTTTCTACATCTTAAATTCACAGCAATCTTAATTTATTTTCTTTCATGCCATTATGGTATTATGATATTAAGAGTGGTTAGCAAAAGTTGAATAGCTGAAGAGATCCACAGACTATGTATTCAATTTTAAATCTACCCTTATCACATATGAGTTGAGTATATATATTGAAGAGCAGGAGTGAGGAAATAGCATTTATATATACTTATAGTCAAGTATATATGTATATTAATTTGTGTATATCTAAATATCTATTGAAAATACATACCCAGTATTGATATCACTTCTGTTACTAAGGATACCTGATATTATAAACCCCAGTTTAATATCTTTAGAAACTTAAATGCTTGGATTTAAATACTTTAAGTGACCTGCTTCAGATTTTGTGCCACAAGTAATGAAGTTTACTTGAGGTTTAATGAGGTTTGTACTGCAGCACATCAGATGCTGGTTTTGTAATAGAAAATGTAGGGAATGGTTGTGTCTCTTGGACATTTGGGGATTTTAGGGGTTCCAAATTTGCTTGGATAGCATTATGAGACTAAGCACAGGCATACCCAGTGTTGTCTTATCCACAGTCCTTTCAAGATTGCTAAATCATCAGAAAAAAAAAAAAATGCTTTCACACTTAGAAAGTGTGAGCAACTTCTTTTTGAAAAAGTCTAGGCTCTTC
This sequence comes from Corythornis vintsioides, assembly GCA_025447755.1. Taxonomy (NCBI): domain Eukaryota; kingdom Metazoa; phylum Chordata; class Aves; order Coraciiformes; family Alcedinidae; genus Corythornis; species Corythornis vintsioides. The sequence continues at coordinate 92,936 of JAOEGS010019914.1, forward strand.
AGACTTCAGAGTAGGGAACCAAAAAAGGGCAGTTGGCAGGTTACTTCTTACTTGAGGAAAGAAGTTAGTTCTGTGAAAATCCTGCCAATTTAAGCCAATTTCTAGAATTTTAAAAGTTTTCACAAATACAGCAGATTTTTGTGACTGAAATCTTCAGAATGAGAGAAAGATGGAGATGAAAATGTGATGAGAACCCCTAGCACAAGACCAGCTGAATAAAGCTGATTTTCAAGTAGGATTGTTAAGTCTGGAAGGAAAGAATTGAGACCAGATAGAAAATGGAACTAGAAAGGAACAAGTTTAGGGACAACAGACCAAAAAGACAGTACTCACTAACTAAGACATTATAGCCAACCCTGAAAAGAGATTATCCTTATCTTGTTCCACCTCTGCTGCTTAATTTTATTTCTGTATACAACCAACCACTGAATTTGCTACAAGAACCTTAAACAATCCTGACTGTATAGCAGTAGCCCATAGGATAATGAAGGCAAAAAGAAGTTGCTCACAGTTAATTCTCTGTGATGAAAATACTTTCTACATTGACAGAAAAAAATGCTGAATTATTTTTAATTCTAATGTTTGAAGAACTATATTTCTTCCTGAAGTGTTGGTCTATTATGGCATACCTAAGTTCCTTCCCCTTCTCAACTGGGAAAGTCAGATGATATTCCAAATTAAAGCTATTTATGGCACAGTGGATGTGTGATTTCATTGTAATAGATATTTCATTTACTTATTGTATAATCTGCTTTTTCTAACCTATAAAAAGGAAGGTTTTAATACAGGTAGGTATCAGTAAGCTTAAATGCATAGTCATGTTTTTAATTTATTTATCATAATAAATAGTTATAACTGTGAACAACATAGGAAGGAAAAAGAGTTTAGTTGTAGATTGCATGTTTTTCTTCTGACTTTCACTGTCCTACAATGAAAATGTTCTTTATCTTACAGACAAATAAAGAAGCACCTGTATGGTATAAGAAACTGAAGAAGAAAACATCATCATAGCATTTTTCCAAAATTCTTCAAAATAATCCTTTGGTGACATTTTCTTTGAGGAAGATGCTTTACCTTTTACCATCAAAGCAAACAACTGTTTTGGTTTTAACTGTTCTTTTATATCTGTCAAATGATTTTAGGCATCATAAAGATTTTTTTTAGATCTGTTCTGTGAATAAAACATGTGAAAATAATGCATGCAATGATTTTACTAACATATATTGAATTTTGAAGGACAGACACTAGCACGCTGCACACGTTTGCAATCTGGGCAGTTAAAAGAGATGTTATTCAGAGTGTTCAAATTAATGCATCTTTTGGCTTTTTTTATATTGTTTTTCTTGGACCCTCTGTTTCATGCCACATTCCTTGCAACTATTCTGGTTCATAGAAATTTTTAAACTATCCACGAGTTAACAGCAGACTATATCCTAACTTCTACAAAATTTTTGTCTTGTAGAAAAAACATAAATAAATCAGCCTTTATTTGTATAGTTTGATATTTGATGTCATTTGTTCTTCCAAACAGGTATTCAAAATATTCTAAAGAGGAGCAATAAAATGCATCTTAATTATAAGCACTGATATTTCATGTGCTAGATGAACTTGTTCTTGTGTAGTTACACAAATGTAATGATAAAACCAGAACTGTCATGTGTGAGCAGTGTAGCTTGCAATGGTGAAATGGATAACTTGCCAAATTTAATTGTATTAATATAAACCCCACCTTCCAAGAACACAGTCTACATAGTGATTCCATTCTACTATCTATTTAGACTATAAAAAAAGTCTAATATTTTGAAGCACTTTTGACTGCATATGGTGTATTTGCCCATATAACATAGATTAGATTCAATTGCTGCATACTGAAAATATTGCACATATTTAAGAGGCTTTTTCTTACCTTCTTTCTATTTGACAGTATCTCTTCAACTGCTTCATTGTTCCTACCTGCCATGAACAATATTTACTATGCACTACTGACCTCTATCAAGTTTATGATTCCTAGATATGCTTTTCCTCATTTTCCAAACAGCAGTTTAAAGCACAACAGTGCTTCTCTGCTCCAGGTTATCTTCAGTTGCTTTTTTTTTTCTAATTCTGAGGTAAAAATGCCAGCAATTTCACATCACAGCATTAAAATTATCATTCTGGGAAGGAGGGAGGCCAAGCGTGGAGATAGTGGTAGTATCTTTTATTAGACTAACTGGTGTTCTCTGGGGAAAAGAAAATACACACACTTTTGGGCTCACAAACCTATCTCTACAGACATTCCTGAGTAAACTTTGGTTTCCTGAAGTCTAAGGTTTATCTAGCTCATAGTTTTATGTGAATAGAGTCAGTAACTTCTCTGTCATATGAAACAGCTCCTGTGCTGATACTAATTTTGTAGTTTGTAACAGCTATTCTCTGTGATTCACACACGGTCTCTAGTTGAACTTCCCAGATTATCCTGTTTGAATAATTAATAAATTGCATTATGTAGAAGGACTAGAAACTATTTTAGGCAAGACACTAATTGGAATCTTAAGTATTCACAATTTGTTCTCCTCTGGTATCTTTATAGACAAATTGGTGAGATATGGACTATAAGGTGGGTGGAAAATTGGCTGACATACCAAGCTCAAGGAAATGTGATCAGCAGTGCAAAGTCCAACTGGCAACTGGTGAATAATAGCATCACTTGGCAAGTGCACAGGCAATATCAAATTTGAGGTAGTTGTCTGCTTGCTGCAGGGCAAGGTCTCAGAAGGATCTCAACAGGCTAGAAACTGGGTCAACAAGAACTTGATGAAGGTTAAGAAAAGCAATTGCAGTCCCATATCTGTGATGGAATAACCCCATATACCAGTATGGGCTGGAAAGCATTTTGGGAGAAATGGACTTCAGGGTCCTAATGATCAACAAATTGAACATGAGTCAGCAGTGTGCCAGCCAGATGCTTCTTGGGTGGTATCAACAACAGGATAGCCAGCAGATGGAGAGAAGTGATTCTTCCCTTCTGTTTGGCATGTGGGAGACCACATCTGGAGTGTTGCATCCAGTGTGGGGCTTGTTCCTAAAAGGCATTGACATAATGAAGTGAGTCCAGCAGAGACTGACCAAGATGATCAAGGGCTAGAGCACAAGAATTGGACTTCTTTAGAGGACTTATAATGGGGAACTTGCTGCAGTTTCTAACTCCCTTAATGGGATGGTACAGAGACAACAGCCAGACTCCTCTCCAGGGTGCACAGCAATAGGGTAAGAGACAATGGACATGGGATGGAGCACCAAAAATCTCAATTAGCTATTGTGAAAAATCTTTTTAAGATGAGGGTGTTCAGTAGGACCAAGTTATTGAGAGAGGTGGTGGAATCTTCATCCTTGGAGATACTCAGCACTCAACTGGACAAATCCTGAGCACCCTGATGGAATTGGACCTGACTTTGAGATGGACTAGGTGACTGATTTTCAGAATTCCTGTCCAATGTAAATGACTCTGTGGGGACATTTCTAAATACACTACTATAAGATAGCAACAGCACATTGCCTCCTATCATCCAAAAGACACAAAGTCTTCAATTCTTCCATGCTAATACAACACACAAGAACAGTTTTATCCTTCCAGACTGAATTTTGTATTGCAAATTTCTGTGTCCTTCAGGCAGCCTGATTTTCTAGGAAGGCTGACAGAAAATTAGTCTGATTTTATTGACATCAAAACAGTTCTTCCAATGATAAAATGTCATTTTCTAGCAATGGGAGGGGTGTTTTTTAGAAAATTACAAGGTCCATCTTTAAATTTAACAAAATGAAAGTAATTTGTTGTTTTTAATAATATATAGTGATGTTGATAACTTCTTGTCATCCACATAGTCCTTGTATAAATCTCCTCAGTTTGTTTTTTGGGGTTTTTTTTCCAGCTGAAGATTTAGTTTTTTTCCTGTATCTCCTCACTAGACTCCAAGGCTATCATTCATTATCTTGGAGGAAATCATCTAAGCTTTTCACATGAAAGCTAGAATGGCACTTAAATACAACTATTCAATGTGAAATGCCCTAGAGCAAAAAATTAATGAACCTTTTTGCTTTTTAAGTAATGAAAAGGTTCCATTGCATTGCCTGTACATCATTGTCACTAATGTTCTTTCCAACAAGCATAAGTTATCCAACTATTCCAAAACTCATCTTCATGGTCTTTGCAGTCTCCCACTGTGGTAGGCCTTGTGTCAATGATGTGTGAGTCAAATAATGAAGTAAAGCAAAATTTCTAAGGGTAGGTTTGCATGTAAGTAACTTGTGACTGAAACGTCCAACCCACATGATATTTTTCAATTCCTCTTTTTCAAACCAAAGGCAGCCAAGAGAGCAAAATCTCTATCCACTATTACATTTCATGCTACATTAAGCTGGTGTTACTTAAGTGATGAGTTTCGTAAGCATGTGGGTTGCACAGAAAAGAAGGAGGGACGGTTGGTTTAGAGCAGGTTAGGTTGTCTGTAATTTATTTTTAACAATGTGATTCCTTTCTCATCTTTCTGTCCCTTGCTAGAAGCAAAGAAGCTTTAATGCATCAAGGAAGTCTCTTGTTTGAGGAAAAAATGGACCTAAACTTTTAAGGCATATTACTGAGTCCTGGGGTTGTGCTTCACTGGCTTTGTAGTTTCTAAATATTGTCTTTACAAAGAAACAATAAGTCTTTGGGATTTGTAGGGTTTTTTTTCCCCTTCAATATTTTCTGTGCAAAATAGAAACTTTGTAAAAGAGGAACAACTGTAAATTCAAGTATGAGTTGTCTGAATATTTGACCGTATTTCTAGGACATAATTTACTACCACTAACAATTAGCTCTTATTTTCAGTTTGTTTTCTTTTTATATGCTATCTAGTTCCAGAAAAAAAAAAGAAAAAAAAAAGGAACACTAACTCTGCTAAACCTGTGACATCTGCAAGAAGGTCAGGTCGAATTTTGGTCTTTGTAGTTATTCACAAATTTACAAGTATTTGGAAGAGGTGACTTTCTAGGGGTTGGAAAAAAAAAATATTTTGAAGACTTTTTTTGTTACTGTTTGTTAATCATCAGTCTGTTGCACATTTACATAAAACCAGAGTTATATACAACAGTCAAGTCTGTAACTGCCTGTCATCTTTGAGGCTTGCTCTCATTAGAGAGGTCTATTGAGGAAAAAAAAAAATCTCATGTTACCATTACCTTTAATAGAACAGATGGCAGACTTTTTACTGGGTCAAAAAAATGTATCCCTCATATTTGCTTATACCAAAGAATATGGAGAATCTGTATTCACTCCCAACCTTTGCAAATGAAACAAGTGTCTCTAGAAGATAAGGTTTTTCTTAATGTCTTTGGGCAATATTATCCCCTTCTTAAATTCCTAGGATTGACTGGGGACTCTTGACCTTTAAAATGCATACTTCTGTAGCTTAATTAAGGCAGTTACACTTAGGGCTTTTCAGACTGAATCTGGGCAGCAATCATCAGCAATACAAGGTGCTAACTCTTGGGGGATGGCATCCCTAGAGAAAATTGACACCAATTGGGAATGATAGAAGAGGGAACAGTGGGTATTTATCAGGAGGAGAAGTAGGTAGGTACAGCCCTTCACAGATGTTAGAGCCTCTGCAGCTATTTAAGCCCTCTGCTGATAGCACAAAAAACACCAACTTTGTTCCACAGAGTTTATTTTGCAGAGTTCCCTGGGTTTCTTTCCTCATTGGTAAATATTCCATAATAGAAATGTCCAAGTTTTAGTTGTTTGACTGTTGTTTTGTTTTGTTGTTTGATTTGAGAGGCTCCTTTTTCTTAGGACACTGGAAATGGGTTCAAAAAAAAAAATGGTGAATTTTAATCAGCTTACCATCTAAGGGAATGAAAAGGACAAGAGAAAACCCAGCAAATATCATCCCCATGAAAGCAGAAAATGGTAGAAGTATGAAATACAAAAAGTTAGGCTTGATGATGGAAATGGCTTTTACTCAGAAACTTACACATTTTCATAGACTGTGCCCTTTTTGAAGATATTCTAGAAATAACCACTGTAAAAGAGAATGCTGCAGTGTTTGAAGCAATAGAATCAACTTTGTTTGACCATGAATAATTGAACTCTTTGTGTTAATGCTTCTTTTAAGGCATAGTGGATCAGTAAATGTAACTTAATTGCAGGAAAAGTCTTATGGATGGAATTTATGACTGTGTTTTAATGAAAGTCTTTTCATTTTTCCTTTTGGTTAAATAGAACAAGGATTACTTGGATTATTCAGTGTTGCAGCTGAAATTGTCAGCAATTCCCAGTGCTCTTTTTATGGTGGTTTTAGAGATACATATTGCAGCATACAGGACTTTCTCTTTTGCTTTTCTTACTCAGTTCTTTAGAAGAATTTGTTTCTTTGTACATTAGGAACAACCTGGCAGGGTAGTGCTTGACTTCTATGAGAGAGTTGTCATGTAGAATGCATATGCTGATTTTAAACATGATTGTTACCTAAACGCAGTGGCCCTTGCTAAAAGAAAGAGTTTAAATAATAAAAAATAAATATTAAAAAGTAAATATTCCCAGCTAGTTCTCTCTGAGACCTCAGGAGAGGATCATTCCTGTGCCCAAGCTTTCTTGTGCTCCCCGTTGCTGGTAGAGTGCCACACATCCAGGAGACTTGTCACTCCACATTTCACAAGCCTATGGTTTCCAAGACCCAGCTTCCAGTGCCAGTGGAACCACATAAACAGAGATTCACAAGTTGTCATCCAGAGCTCTGTGTCAGATGTTCACACAAAAATTAGTATCACTCATCTCCTCTCTGATACTGTGGGAAGTGGAAGCAAGGAAAAAAAAATCCAATATTTTGATGCAGTCTATTCACCTGTCACCTTTGCCTTCTCAGGGGGGGTTAAATTATTTTTACATATAAATGCAATTCTAGTGAGTCTTCATTCTTGGACATGGAAAAGGGCACGTGCTCCAAGTCCTTTTATTCAGATCATCAGAGATCTTCTGTGTTCAACTCTCAGGTACTGACCAGACAACTCCTAAGAGATCATTAGGCACCACTCCTTACACTTTATTCTTTATTTTACTAGATTATTTCTGAAATACTAAGTACCCCAAATCCACTCAGTATTTATGAGTAAAGGAGTACGTGCCTGAAAGTAAGGACGAGCAGTAAAAGGACTAATACATCAATGGCTCGAATCTTCTTGAATTAGCACATTCCTTGTTATTTTGTGTCATTTCTGTCATTATTGCAGTAATTAACTTTGCAGAATTGCCTTTGTTGCATTCAGCAGGGAATGGAGAACAATAACAGTGTTTACCAACAGCGGGAAGGAGCTTACCTTTCTTTCTCAACCTTTGCAGGCTAATCTCAGTGCAGAGCCAGCGTGTCCTCCCACACAATGGAGACTCTGAAACCTCCCCGAGGGAAACTTGAGTGAGCTGATTAGATCTGGTGTCAATGAAAACCAAATGCCCAGTCCTATAAAAAATAGCGGTTTTTCATGCTGACCATTTCAAATTTTCATTCAGCCGTTTCAAATCTGTACAGGACAAACCCTTTGTCAAATAGTTTTACATCACAATAGTAATTCTGAGATAGCTGAATGACTTGAAAACAAGTAGAGGGTGTTTTCAAACAAACTGTGAAATGACAAAGAAACAAACTGTGTAATGTTCTTAATGTTTCCAGCTTCAGTAGCATCAAAAAATATTTGATAATTCACTATTATTCTTTTGTTCTTGTAAGCTGAAATGTATATAAATACATATACATTTTAAACATGTAAGTTAAATTATTTGGGCTTAGTTATATTTCTTTTTAATACAAACCAAAATAATTTTCTGTCAACTAAGGTGCTTTTGGTCATGAATGAAATGCCAATTAAGTATCTTGAAATTAATTTTCCTTTTTCATAGGCTTGTCTGATCTACTGTCCTGTCTCCAAGAATGGTCTGATTCGTGGCAGAAAGTTACAAACTCCCCATGAGCACCAGTTACTGATTTGAATGACAGCCCTAGTTTTCATTAAAATATACAGTATTTAATATAGAAGCTTTCAGATTTACTTGGATGTTTCTGGAAACACGAATATCTTACCCAGCTTTTCTGATATGTTTTTTCTTATTCATGTAAGATATTTTCTGCATTCTTTATTCATATGACATATGTCTAATTTCTGAAAACATAAATATGTAACTATAAGGTTCTGAAAAATGTTATTTGGTGCCACTCAGCCAGAGAGGTACTACTCAGAGAGATACTCATCAGAGATGGCTACTCACAGCACTTCACTCTAGGAAATACCAATGGTTGGGCTTGTTAATAAGTGTGATCCCAAACATGTATTAGTGGGCCAGAAACTGGAACCCAGTCTGAACAGAACTGGCAAGGCTGTTGGCTACACAGCACTTTCTAGTTGTTAACACTGCTTCTGTAGGAAGCTGAGTATGTAACTGTCTTCCTCAGGTGGTGGATTGGAAGCCTGATCATCCCTGTTGAATCTTCACAGAAGTTAACTTTGAGGAAAATAATGATGAATTTCTGAAGAAAGGAGTGACCTTCAGCCCTTTGACCAAAACAAACTTCAGAGCTTCCAGACTATTAGCTTGAAGCACCTTCTACAGACTATGTAAACTTCCTAGGTACTGACTCTATTTAATATACCCCTTTTCCTGCTTCATTTTCTGATGTCTACTTTTAAAGTACCAGTTTTCTGGTTTTTATTTAAACTATTCTTAAGCACCTAACTTCATGAAATCTCAGAGAGTATGGATACCATGACTACTTCAACACTCCTTGCAAAGGTTAGCACTTGCTTTTGAGTTTTAGGTTGCCAGTAAGAGTACATTTAATCCAATAAAGTTGTGGTACCATAGCATTTGATAAAGGGTGAGTATTTAAAAATACAATGCATTAACATGTAACAAAATATTTGTAGAGGGGCATTCCTTAATTGCACAATTCAATGTGAACAGCCAACTTTTTTGGCTATTACTTAGCTCTTCATGAGCACTGTTTTCCCTCCTGTATTCAGAGTGGAGGGAGGCAGGCATTGCATCACACTGTCTCTCACTGTGATGTTTTTGAAAGAAACACTGACATGAGACCAGTTTAACTGTATCTTAATAGCCTTGGGATAAAAACCATAAAGCTTCTTTTGTTCTTCATTAATTTAATGCTAGGAAAGCTTCCTGCCACTGCTTCATCCTATAAAGAACATCACCTGCATTGGAAGTGCTGCAGTGGATCATTGCAAAATGCTCCTGCTGATAGAACACAGGGGACCAAGCTGGTGTGACCAGCTGTGATTAGCAGTTCTCTCCTAGATTAATTTCACTGTGTTCAAATAATTGTTTTAATGTAAGATTTAGAATAACAGGGATGGCTGCAGATGGTGGTGTTGATCAAAAAGACTTTGTGCAATTGCAGCCTGCTCTATTAACATGGTCTGGCAATGCCAGCATGATGCAAAAGGAAAAGAGTTCACATCCTCTTTGTCCCATTCACTTTTACTTCTTTCCCTTTGCAGTGAAATAATATCTGAATACAAAACCTCATTTGAAAAAAAAAGTAGTGCTGTGTGCTAAAACATCTAGAACAAAATTTGATTTTTATTCTGTTCCTGACAAAATACATATTTTCATATTAGTTTGTTTCTCCTGTACCATAAAATACATCTTGGGTTTTGTTTTGGGGGGGTTTATTTGTTTGTTTTGTTGTGGTTTGGTTTGGGTTTTTTTCCATGGGTTACATGCTTTTCTATAGTATTTTATGTCAGTTTGTACCCAGTACTGTGTGCCAGGTTCATGAACCATTAGCCCTTAGTCTTGAATTGCAGAGAAGCAACATCAGTAAAAAAGCTTCGTATTTTGTTCCTCTCCAAAGTTATCAAAATGCAATCTAGAGAGAAAAAAGCCTCGTTTTGTTAAAAGATTGAATCAACTTTTCCTCTCCTTGATCTCATTTATATCTTTCAAGCAGCACAGGGATTAAGATGTGTTGTTAAAGTCTTGCCTCATCCAGCTTGCCACATGAGTTAGGAGTTGATGCCTAAGCAGTCTCCATAGCTTAACTAAGCATGTTATGAATGGTCAGGTAAATGCATTTGAAATGTGCTACATAAACTCCAGTTTTCCATACCATAGCACAACAGACATAGGCCAAGCTGTCATTAAGTCACCCAGCAACAAGAATACATATGGTTCAAATTTGAACATTCCAATACATAAATATGTTTATCTAGACCTGCTGTAATTAAAAAAAATAACACGATTTTATTAAAATGATAAAAGCTTTTTTATTGGTCTTGTGTTGTGAAAGTAAATATTTCTTTTTAGTTATTTTTGAATATTTCAAAAAGCATTAAAAATACGGAAAAATGAACATTTAAAAAAAAAAAACCTGTT